>FXXK01000083.1:669014-776376 GCA_900184695.1 Betula pendula | reverse complement strand
TTTAAAATAAAATTAAAAAATTATTATTATTATTATTATTATTTGAATTTATTAGAGTATTTATGGTTTATTAAAAAAATTATAGTGTCATTTTTGTCTTTTTACTAGAATTTAGGAAGACATTGACAATGGTTTGTTAGTTTGGAAAAATATTATCATAATTAAAAGTTTAAAAAATATTGTCAATTAGATGGTAGTTTGACGAAGATATATAAATTTTTCCCTATAATTAATAAACATCATCATTTAATGTTTAGTTATATATATATATTAAGATGGTATTGTTTTGAACCCTATAAATTTATTACTTTCTCGATTCAATGTCTAAATCGCTTCCTCCCCTTTGTTTACGTACACTTATTTTGTTCATTCCTCTCCGGCTCTTTCCAATCTCCATTGTCCCACAACCATTGAGATTGATGGTGTAAGGAATTTATTTCATTCCAATAAACCATCCCTAGCTTTGTCTTCCTCGTGCAGACGAAGAAGAAGAATTTCTTCTCCACTCTCCGGCCCATCTCCGACCATTACGAACTATTCCGGCCAACTACAAATTTTTAAAGGTAGAAGTGATTCTAATTGTTCCGACTCCAACACACACACACACACAAAAAAAAAAAGTTAAAATATCTACTCAAATTCTTCTTTCATCATTCTAAATATCACTATCACCATTAGATCTATTGATTCATGTAGGTCCCATGTATGGGACCCATCCATCTAATGGTGATGGTGATATTTAGAATGATGGAAGAAAAATTTGAATAAATATTTTAATATTTCTCAAAAACAAAAGTCAAAAAATGCCTCTTTAACTCTCTCGGAATGGGTGCCCGTGCCCACCCCTATTAATGGCCATGCCCACTTTGATGTATGAAACGTATTCAAAAACATTCACATGCGTATGTACACCACGGTCGGACCAAAATAAAAAATAAAAACGTTTGCAACTGAATTCCTGTAGCACTTAAATTAGATTTAAGACTATGACGTTGTGCCTACTTATATTAATTTGATTTCAAAGAGCGAGAGAAATATTACATTACGGGTATAAGAATAATTGATAGCTCCTATTTTGTAAAAATACAAATTTTCCTTCAAATTTTCTCACATAAATTTTTAATTCTTGTATGTATTTTTGACACATGTTAATTGAATAAACTTCTTTGTTTGATAAAACATTTTTCCTTTTCCTTTTTGTTTTCTCTTTTTAAAATTAAAAATATTTACACAAAACACTCAAAATTTTTTTTTTTTTCACTTTTTCAAACAAAAGCCAAAAAATATTATATAAAAAGCATTAACAATCAAAATTGTCCTTACGTAATTTCAATTCAACACGTTAAATATTTAATTGAAATGAGGTAAATTGTGAGAGTCAGGGTTCGAACTCATGATCTCTGATCTGATACTATGTTAAATAACCACTTATTTTTTTAAAAAAATCGATAAACATTTATGAATTTAATAAATAACTAATATTCTAACACAAATCATGACCAAGAGGTCACTTGCAATGCAAGATGGACGACATTGGCTCAAATTGTTAAATGTGGACAGATAAGCATGTTTTAAGGTTTGGGGAGCTCTGAAATTGGTTGGCCATGTGAAAATGCTAAGAGTTTCATTGGAATGGAAGGCAGTATGGGACAGTCCTCAAATCTCAGTACCTGTTTATTGGTGTGCAGAAGTAAAATATATAGAGGCCAAGAAGAATGGATATCCAAAATTATATATCCAGCTTCTTTGGCATTTAAACCACGCAATGATTTAGGGCATAAAGAACAATAAACAAGATCCTTGGAACTGAATCTATGATTGGAAGGTAAATTGCATTATTGGTTTTTAATTAATCACAATTCATGGGTAGGTAGGCCAACCATGTCGGTGGTTTAGATGTGATAACAACGTTTATTATGCAGATTGTTAAGGATTTGACGACCAGCCCAGGTTGTTAAAATAATCCTTGTAAATTGTACATAATTGCACAAAATGGTTTCATCCGTGTAATAGATTTTCAAATTTCAAATTATGTTCAGAAAAGTAAACAATATTAATGAAGTAATGTTATATTTCACACCACAATTATTCTATAATGACATGGCATAGGCAAATAGCCTCTTTTTTTTTTTATTTTTTTTAAACAATGGTTGATCCAATAACTATTAGCTCGTGCCGTGTGAACATAGTATGATTGTGTTCTAAAGAGTAAGATTTCTCATACTAATATAAAACAATAAAATAAGAAAGACAGATAGAATATACGTAAAGAGAAATGAATAGGCATTGCAATGTAATTATATAGAGATTTCAATTGAAATTGGACCTATCGAAATTACGACATATATCCTATAATAGGACACGAGACGTGTGTTATAATTCCAACTGTCACACCAAATTCGAGTGACTATATGTCTTCGAATCCTCGTAGTTTACATTAAAAGCCAAACTGATATCTTGTTTTTTCCACTCAAAATCAGGGGTGGGGGAACTAATAAGATACTACATTGTAGTTGTTAAAGGAAATTCCTAGTGTTAATGAGGTTAATTTTGTGATTAAAGGAGGACACCACACCTTACATCAGAGAGTAATGCAATGCTCGAGAACCATTCGGGTTTGCGATCAGCAAAATATGAGCGCTAGCTGCTGTGAGAAAAAAGACAACACTATACTACAAATCTTTAAGGGTGGTAGACTGACTTTCTTTGTTTTTTCTTTTTTTTCTTTTTGTGTTTTTTTTATTGAGAGAGACTGACCGACTTTCTTTAGTCTTACAATATAATAGTTCATTGATATTTTCCCGTAACTTGGGTGAAAGAGAGAAAATTTCTGCTTAAATACAGGGTGGGGCTGCAGGTTTGTTGGGAGGAAAGCACAAACATGCCAGCCCAAGTGAGCAACTATGCTAACCTATCTTTATAGTTTATAGGATTGTATTGTTTTAAAATGCAAGTGACCAGGTGGATAAGAAAAATATACTCTATGAACTTTGTCTTTGGCTTTTGGGTTTTGGGTTTTGGCTGAATTGAAAAGGATTTTGGGCTCTATCAATTACTAATTATGGTATGTTTGTTAATAAGTTTTAGGGGGTGTTTTTATTTTTGTGTGAAAAAGTGGTCTGATACGACATAAAGGTGAAAATTAATTTTGTATTTTTAGTTATTTGTTAATGTATTTGTCTTTAGAACATAAGATAAAAGACATAAAATAAAAACTCAAACGAGTACATTTTAAATAACTTATTATTGGTTTTACAAATGTCGGTCTCAAAAGGGAAAGACCCTTCTCTCCCTCTACTAACCTTTGAACCTTATATAGCATAGATTGGGGCACATATGCTCTGCAATCTCATCTTTCAGTCTTCATAACAAAGATTAGTATGGATATACAAAAAGCAAAGACTAAAGAGCCAAGAGTGCTTAGTCTTTTACTATAATGGGCCAAATATGGATGGCTAATTTACCAAACCTATCCATTTCCCACCCCACCCCAACCGATTAGTTTGGTACCATGCTTCCATGTATATATATATATTCTAACACCATTATCTCTGCAGCTGATTTTCTCTTAATCAAACCATGCCCAAGTATAGAATTCATTAAGCAGCTCGATCAGGATGTCTTCTAAGTGGGATTAATTTTCAGCCAATAACACCAAAATTTTGTAAAGCCAATCAATTATTGGACATATTGCTATTGGACATTATCCACCAGACCCTGATAAACTAATAACTCACCTCATAGATTATGATATATAGTGGTACCCTGTCACTCTATTGATACTTTTACCTTGTCAAATGTTGGTCGATGTACCAAGTATCCAACCGATTAGCCCAGATTAAATATATAGGTCTGAGCCGTGTTATTCTAACCCAAATCATGAGTCCTGGTGAGTTATAAGAGTCAACACGCCAACTGCTTAGATAACAACTAAGAATGTGATGTAGAGGATAGCTCTCCACTGCTTTATCCTAATTATCACATTATTATCGGCAAAAAACAAAAGCAACATTCCTAGCTTACTAATGAGCAAACAATTCGACACGATACCTAGTAACGGCCGTATACAAAGAATTTGGCTCCAAGATTGATCAAGTCATATTCCGTCATCAAATGAGACACCTAGCCAAGGGTGGACATGGACTTGACACCATGCCTCGCCAAGGCCATACCTTGTATGCGGATGACACTTGGTCTAGGCCGTAAGTCGCTCATAGACATACATAAGGGGAAGCATGCAACCTATTCACATATACACATTACTATTTACGTTACTCTCTTTTCTAGCTACTACTCTCTCTAAAAAAATCACCGATCATCCTTGCTTACTTAAGCATCGGACATATTTTCAGTGAGATATTTCCACCTAAACTCTTAGCAAATCTCTAGCCTTTCTCGTTCTCTCTCGCAGGTGTTCGTTTTATAAGGTTGATCGTCCAATCAACCGTATCATCATTGGTATATGTGTTTTTTTTTATCATTCATTGCTTTTCTAGGAGTTACTTCAATTCAAAATAAACCCATGACACTGTCCAGATCCTGACTTCAAAGACTGCAAATGTGGCAGCATTTGATGCCCCTAACCCTTGGGATTAACAATTTAAAATACTTAAAGTAATAATTAAAAAGATTATGGTTGAATCATAAAGGCAAGGTATAATTTTTTTTTATTTTTTTATTTATTTTAAGGAAGATACAAGGAAAGAGAGCGTGTGTAATGATTCAGACTCCCATGTTGCCAGCCTTGATTCCTACATAAAGTTATTGGAGTCTTTGATTAATCTGCATGTTGTGGAAGATTAAATTATTGATCCTAGCTCCACGGCTAATTGACTATGAGCGTGCCCTAGGCGCTTACTTGTAAAGATGCAAAAAGGTGGCCAAAGTGCAAAGAAAAGCCAGAAAAATGAATAAATAAATAAATCATGCAATCATCTTAATTTAATTGCCGTAAACATATCAATTAAGCAAAGCATTTCCTGATAACAAGTTTATCCCACAAGAGTTTCCTTTTCTTCTCCTTTGGGTAAAAGGCTTTGGGGTTTGATTTTCCCGCACAGTTCGCATCCGTTTCACTTTCACATCATCATCAATACCTACCTTTTCTTTCTTGTCTTCTTCTTTTTTTTCTTTTTTTTTTCTTTTTTTTTGTGAGTACCTTTCCTTTCTTTTCTTCATTCACGGGAAAAATGCTTTTTGTGAAGGTCTACAAACCCCAATTTAAGTCTTTTCTTTCTCATTTGTCTCAGAACTTTCTCATCTTTCACTTTCTTGTTCCACAAGTTGATTAAAAAAAAAGTAGGCCATTCTTTAACGGAACTCCCACACTAATCAGCATATCACAATTTAATTAAGTACCATAATCATGGCTTAGTTTCAATTTGTACCACCTACGCACACCCAGCCTTGTAAGTCATGCATATCTAATTTGGATGGAATCTTAACTACCCTTTCTATTATGTTTAAAAAGTTCTTTTTTCTAAAGAAAAATGCCAACAGCTTTTTATTATAATTTTTTTACAAATTAATGTTAACTAAAATTAAATAAGTAATTACATTTTCTCTTATGAATTTACATTCATTTATAAGTTGCCTCATGAGCTAACGGAAAAGGATCCTCTCTTTGAAAGGAAGAGTATCCATTGAGTGTGCCACCCCTTTTACACTAAATGGATACTCTCCATTTTCTTTGAAATAGAGAGGATCCGGATACTAAGCTAACACCTATTACACTCAACCATATTTAACTATCATTTTGTTATGAAAACCCCATTTTAATATTAGTCAAAATCGTTAAAAAACAAAAAATCCAAAAAATAAGGAAAATACCCTAAGTTTAGAAACTAAATTTACATAAATAACCTTAAAATTAATAATTTTAAAATAATAATTTTAAAAAAAATTAAAAAAAAAAAGAAAAGAAAAAAAGTAATCGACAGGGAAAAAAAAAATCATGGGGGTGAATTAGTCATTTCTGAAAGTCTTACGAAGTGGCTAAGCCACATGACCCACCCTCAAACACCTAGGGGTGGTTATACAGCCACTCCTTACTCTTTCTTTTTTTTTAATTTAATTTTTTTTAGATTTTATATTTTTATTTAATTCTTAATTTTGAATTTTTATTTAGTTTTAAATTTTGGTTTTGTTTTATTTATTTATTTTAATTTGATTGTATTTCCGTCCTTTAACTAAATTTAATGTCCAGAAAATAAATATTCTGTCAGATTTAATGAGATTTCCTAATAGATGAGGGTTTCTGTAACAAAATGATAGTTTAATATAGCTGAGTGTAATGGGTGTCAATCCATTAGACTACTTATAAATGAGTGTCAGTTCATGAAAAAAAAAAAAAAAAAAAAAGGTAAATAACCTATAAATTTAATTATTTAGTTGCTGACATGGTAACTGTAACGCAGACTTATAAATTGATATGATAGTTCACGTGGCATTGTCACATTAGCTACAAATAAATTTATTTATTTAATGACTGACATGTTGAGTTTCACTTGAATTGCCACATCTATTTGTGAAAAAAAAAAATTATAGTAAAAATTTAGTGCCACTAACCGTGCTCATAAAGTATTATCTAGCATCTTGTAGTGCAATTGAATTATAGAATTTTTGGATAGCTGCATAATCAAATAGAAATTGCGTTTGTCACGTTGAAACTGATATTTGCCATTATATTATAATGACGTAATTGTAACATTTAAACATTTTTCTTGACCCCGACATCATGAGGTGAGATGCGATTGGAATTTGGAAATGACAATAATGGCAAACACTAACCAATTGATCAAAATAATTAATTAATTGTGCAAAATAATACATACTAATTAATCTTATTGCTAAACAGCGAAGACATTAAACAAGAAGGGGGAAAATAAAAATGCCAACGAAGCAGCTGGCATGTCATTTGTGTATCCTTGAGAGGCGCTCTTTGTCACCATCTAATGTCATGAATTAGTGGAATGGTTTTAAAATTTCGTTCTTAAAAGAAAATCATAAATAATACTACATTAGAAGCTACGTACAGAACATCATTACCAATTCAAATTAGGTTTTATATGATTTTTTGGGTAAGAAAAACTCCATTACATTAAAAGAAGATTACACATGGGTACCAAAGATTTACAAGTACAGCAAAAATAAAATAAAATAAACAAATGAAAATGCGCAAAGAATCCGACTTGGGTACCGCAAAAAAAACTACGGTAAATTTCCTCTAAAAATAAAACAACAGTTCAAATTTAATTCTTTCTCTTTCTTATGAATTACCAATTCTTCCACATTATGGAACCCTTGTCCGCTAAGTCTTGACATTTTTCCTCCATTTGCATACCTAAGTCATCCCAAACCCCATAAACCATTAACAACAAATGCATAGTTTGCATATAATAGCTAAAAATTTATTCACAAGAAGAAAAGTCACATAGCAATGTTCGCCTTGCCCGTTGGCCAACCCTAATGGACGAACTTGCCCTCCTTTTTCTCCAATCTCACCCTTGAATCCCTTCTACTAGTTTAGACACTTCAAGTTCAAAAAAGAAGAAGAAAGACTCAGAGAGAAATAAGAACAAGAAAAAGACAACGACCTAAATGAAGAACAACCACATAGAACTCTTTCCTCTAACATGGTCGTCTTAGGAGATGAGTTTTAGTGGTCGGTGGTACATCAACGTTGGCGAAGAGAGGTTCGTAGTTTGAATCAATTTTTCATGAGAGAGAGAGATAAGTCTAGACCCTTGGTTTTTTTTTTACAGGAGATTTCATGTAGTTGTTTTTACAGTACCTAAGCCGAATCTATGGGTAAAAGTCTAGTCCAACACTTTTTTGGCACAAAGGTTAAGAGAAGGGCCACCAATGATGGTAGTTTTTCAGCTAAAGTCGAGCAAATGGAGGTGTCAACAGGGTTGCAAGCGACGAGATCCTTGACGATTATCCAAGGAGGTATGACCTTAATGGGAAGATAAACACTTGTACTAACAACCTGAGAATCTCCAAGAAAGGCGTCCATGGTAAAGCCCAATATATAGTTGCAAAGCTTGGCATCCAAAGCACAATGAGCTCCATGGTAGCTGGCTTGAAAAAACAAAAGAGGAGCACTCATGGATTCTCTAGACCGCAACTCGATCAATTGAGAAAGGGGGCTTGAGGGTGAGGGAGGTATGGAAAAGGGATGCCGCATAAGGGTAAGAGGGATGTGAGGGTCCTAGGTAAGAGGTTAAGAGAAAATAAAAGATGAACATGTGGCACAAGATGGGAGAAAAGAGAGAGAAGGGAGACATGTGGCACTAGATGGGGGGGGGGGGGTATTAGGTGCGGGGTGCAAGTAACGAGGACTAAAAGCGAGGGCACGCATGAAAAACATGCACCCACCCCCCCCCCCCCCCCCGCGCCCCCCTTCTACGCCCTCTCTCGAAGGTGGTATAGAAAAGGGATGGCAAGTAAAGGAAGAGGGATGGAAGGGTCCTAGGTAAGAGGAGGAGAGAAATGAAAATGTGGATGTGTGACATAAGATGGGAGAAAAGAGGGAAAAGGAGGATGCGTGGCACGCGATGGGAGGTATTTAGGTAGATTAGGTTTGGGTGTGAGTAAACAAAATACAAAAGAGTAGAACAAAATAGAAAAAAAACAAAAAGAGAGGGAAAAGGGGGAGGAGAACATAAGAACTTCTTGAAATTCTCACTAAGGAGGAGACATGATATACAACAGCCCAGGCTGAATGAACAATCATTCGGCTGGGCTGGAAAAGATTAAAAAAAATATTATTATTTTTTTAATAAATGAGACCCACAAAAATATTGTTTATATGCCTGGGCTGACTTCATTCAGCCCAAGCTTATGTTTATATTTATCCTACTAAGGAAAGGTGGCCAACTCTCGTACCGGAGATGGAAAAAGATCACGGTGGAGCTACTATACTTTTTTAACTAATTAAGAAATGTTCTAGAAGGTGCTCTAAGAGTCCATACTAATCAACAATTTGTTATTAATTATATTGGGCTCATCATTTTCTTAGTCATTTTCGATGGTCCTTAATATGAATGGTTACTATCAATGAGATGTACGGGAGATGTTCACCTTCTTTTGGAATGCTGGATCCAATTTCACTCTAGGTTGCCGGCTGCATTTGAATGAATAAATGATAGTTTATTAGAATCTTTAATATTAATAATTGGTAGTTTAATAACTCGCTCTCTTGTTTAACATAAAAACTAATCCCTTCTGACATGACATGCTGCCTAGAATTATGTTTAAAGAGCATCTCATGACCAAGCAAAATGTCAATAATCCAATGGTAAAAAAGTTGGAAGAATTTTATGAAAAAGTGCCGAATAGGATTTTTTTTTTATTAAAAAAATGATTATAGCCGGTGTCTTTTGTCTAGACAAGACACAATCTAGGGTGGTAATTATGCGGCACAGAAACAGAACACAAATCAAAGCTCCTCTAAATTTATAGAAGTAATAGTTTTGATTAATGTGAAATGTTATCGAGGGCAAATTTTTTGAAAAAATTCTATTTTTATGAGATGAATCTTGGAAAGTTAATTTTTTTCCTCTTAAAAAAAATGTATTTATAAATATATATATAATTTTACCCTATATATAAAAATTTCTGATTTTTTTTTTTTCTAAGCATCAAAATTTCTGATTCGCTCGCAGTTGTTATGGATAGGGGTAATCTTTATGCAAAAAAGCACGGCCATTAGAGGAAGCCTTTGTGAGGAGGCCAGCATCATAAGCTACTTTCTACAATTATGACGTCATCCATGTCACTAGTACCTAATCAACAAAGAAGAAAGTAATATGTGGGGTCCAATTACGAATAGACAGATTAGATGATGACACGTGGGAGGACTATACACGTGGCAAAAGGGCTAGCGTGGATGCTTTTTGGAGTGAACAGCTCTTGGAGCTTATGCGTAGCCAAGTGGCCGACCTAGTGCCCATGTAGAGACGCAAGGAAAGATGCAAAGTAGCGTAAGCGCCAAACCCACCCATCTCTGTCTATTAATCCAACGGCTGTGGGAGAACTTCAGCCACCACATTTGGTCTCAGCCGTTGAGCGCCTAGGCTTTGTTTGCGAGACTGAGAGACTTGTCCCTTAGTATAAGCGTTGTTGTGTTGTTGAAGTCTAAGTTTTAGGTCGTTTACCTCTCTCTCTCTCAGAGCCTATTTTTCATCTCTGCAAGTCTCCCTGTGATTTCTCTCTCTCTCTCTCTCTCTCTCTGAAATAATTCCATTGTCGTCGGTGAAGCTCACATTCTCTCAGAAAACCATTGTTGCACATTCACCTCTGATAATTAATGGTAAATAATAATCTTTTTACCCTCTCTCTCTTGAGAATTTGTGGCATTTCATTTTCTCCTCATTTCCATTACTGAGTTTAATTTCTTTAACAGGACACAACATTGGTACCTCCGTGGCTAGAGCCATTGCTAAACACTTCTTTTTTCTCCGTCTGCCGGATTCATGGAGATGCAGCGAGGAGTGAATGCAACATGTTTTGCTTGGACTGTAACGGCGCCGATGCATTTTGCTTTTATTGCCGTTCTTCACGCCACAAGGATCATCAAGTCATTCAAGTAGCCACATTCACATTTCCCTTGATTAATTAACTCCTATATCTTTTTTTGGGTTCCCCATTTTAATGCTTTTTTGTTTTTTTTAAAAAAAATTTGCAGATAAGAAGATCTTCATATCACGATGTGGTGAGGGTTTCAGAGATTCAAAAGGTGTTGGACATAAGCGGAGTTCAGACGTATGTGATAAACAGCGCCAGAGTTTTATTTCTGAATGAGAGGCCTCAGCCAAAAGCTGCGAAGGGGGTTTCCCACCTTTGTGAAATCTGTGGGAGGAGCCTCTTGGACCCATTTCGTTTCTGTTCACTTGGCTGTAAGGTAAGCCATTTTTCCATGCCATTTTCCTCCACATTGTTCTTATCGATCATCAACATCATTCGCAACTCACCCTATGGCCATTTTACCCCATTACCTACATCAATTATGATCCACGTTCACAAACCCATCGCTCTCACCATCATTATCGTCCCTCCTTGCTGATCATTACAAGCCACCACACATACATACCATGACGCCATGACTTGCATTCACATATTAACCATCCACCAATTCACATCATTCACAATTATAAACTAGTTCTCATTTATGGGTTTTGCCTGGATTGATATTTTATATAACTTTTTGCTCTTTTTTTTAATGGGTTTTTTTTTTTTTTTTTTTTTTTAATGGGTTATAGCTTGTAGGAATAAAGAGAAATGGGGATGGAAGCTTTAAGTTAGAGGCTAAGAATGAAGAACTATTAATGGAAAGAAGGGAAGGGATTATTCCAAGGAGATCAATCTCATCAAGAGAAGAAGAAGAATTGCGTGAAGGCGCACAACAAGACATATACCCGTCCACGCCTCCCCCACCTCCTTCTAATGCAAGGAGAAGAAAAGGCATTCCTCATAGGGCTCCCTTTGGATCCTAATGGAGTGCCCTCTACCCCAAAAAAAACTACTACATTTATCGACCCAACTTATCTTGCACGGATTTGGTTTAGGTGGTGTAAAAAAAATTAAATTTTTTTCTTATAATTATTTTAACGGTTCAAATTTAATTTTTGAACGGTTGAAAAAGTATAAAAAATGTCTGTTAATTTTTTTTACACTACCAAAGCTAAATCCATCTTGCACGACCCACCCTTTGGGGTCTTTGTCCGGAGAAAGTATTGGGTAGCCTTCGGTGGGGGTTGCCCAAAAGACAAAAAAAGGTGTGCAAGAAAGTTCTCTCTTTGGAGGGATGGGTCCCAAGCAACAAATTCTCTCTTGTGAAGAAGCAATAATGCACAATTGTTATTGATAGTTGCAAGGTGTACATGTCATTAAGAAATTGAAAGCAAGTCTTTGTGGAGTCCGTTTTATAGTTTCCCAATGGCCCACAACCCACATGGGCCGTTTACATAAAGAAACAACACCTTTTTATATTTTAATACATGTTAATGGGCAAATCAACTTTGTATGAATGTTACCAAGATTGGAGAAATCAATGAATTATGCTCATATTTCCCCTCTTTCTTCTGTCCTTTTCCCTTTTACCATGGAAAACAATATAATATTTCTATATATTCGTGCATATCAAAAAGAGAGAAGAGAGAGAGGAATGAGATTTTTATGGAGGGCACCTTTTTTTGTAACTTATATAGGGAAGATTGAAAGTAGGTAGAGAGAAATCAAAGGATACGATTTTATTTTATTTTTTTGGGTGAAATTATCAATGGATTATGGATTTGAATTGATATAATATTGTTTTCCAGGAGATTTAATGAGTATTAAATATAAAAGTTGTTAGAACAATTTAATCAAGTAAGCTAATTGAAACTAATACTTTAATTGGGCTTTCAACTTGGTGCATCTTCCATGAGCTCAAGGGGTAGGAAAATTAAATTAGAGGAAATTCTTTTAATTTAATTTATTAAACTAATATTTACTCAAAATTCAGTTTAAAATTTTAATAAAGCATATGAATTTTACATGTGAAGTACATATATTTTGAACACATGCATATAGTATAACAAATTATTAGATTGAATTAGAAAAAAAAAAAAAAATCTTCCAAGACTCCAACCTAATTTGAAGGAATAATGAACCCAAATGGGTTAAAATCTGAAAAAGCAAACCATGAAAGAAAAGTAAATGTGTTCCCCATGTTTAAAGTCAACTAATTAGATTAGAGTGAAAGAAATTCTTTAAGGACTCCAACCTAATATGAAGGAATAACGAACACAAATGGGTTAAAATCAGAAAAAACAAAACGTGAAAGAAAAGTAAATGACTAAATGTGTACCCCCCTATTTAAGTCAACCAATTTATAAATTAACATAATTGTCAACGGATTTAATGAATCTACCCAATACAGCCTTTTATATTCTTTTTTTTTTTTTTCTGTTCATTGATATGTCCTTTGGGTGTTTGATAGGAGAAATGCTAAATGTCTTTTTTTTTTTTTGGTGTTCTCCTAAAATTAATGTAATATGTAAAATTATTATTATATCAAAATTTAATAATAATTTTAAATATATATAAATATATATTACCCGCATCAAGATGATTGGTCCGTCAGTTAGCAGTTAGTGCAAAAAAGGTTAGGGAAAAAGCTAAATTTATAACCCACTTTGGGTTTTGGGGCTCTTGCTGTGTTGTCTCTTTGTTTGTTACTGGGAAAGTAACTGACTAGCTGTCCCACATGCGAGGGTGATTGAAGTCACAACTGCTGCGGAATTGGGCGTGCCGACTAGGTTACCTCTGATGGGGTGGGGGGGCTCAAGTCAGCCCTACCAAATTTAGGCCTTAGGAGTTAGGGCGGTCTTGTGTGCATGTTTCTTCATTGCACGCTCTTGGCAATTTATCATGCTTTAATTACGTTGCTCTATTTGTTTAAGGCTTTTTTTTTTTTTTTGGTTTTTTAGAAATCTAAAGGGTTTATTAGTTATACAAACAACTAAAATTAATCCTGTAATTTTTGTTTAAATGAATTTAATCCTATTTTATTTTTATTTTCAGTGTGGACAAATCTTATTAATAAAACTCTACTACGGTTATAGTGATAAAAAGAGTAAGAATACTGCTAGATACCACGATTTTATCACACTATTATCACTCTTTGCTGACGGCAGTAGCAATTAGCCATTGAATAAGCTGTTATTAAAAAAAAAAAAAGATCAAAGGCTGATGAGATAATTGCAAAATAAAAGTGTGATTTCTAACTTTACTCTAATAATTAGAAACCACACATTTATGAATATTTCTAGATGTCTATCTTATATCCTTCTAAAAATGATGTGGCTTTTAAAATCATTATTTGATCAAAATTTAATAGTAATCAATTACAAGCTTAACCATAATTTTAAAAGCCACATCATTATTGGATGAATACAAAAATAACTTCTAACATTACTCCACATTTATCTCACCGTGCTAACGTGACAATTTCAACTAATTCTTAAATTAATTTTTGTTAAACCTCTTTATTGTGATATGGTTTAGGATAAACATCTTATTTAAAAAAAAAAATGAAATTAATTCTTTCTCGACCTCTCTCTCTCTCCCCCTTCCCCCCCAAATCCATCCCATTCAGTAGACAACAAGGCCCAATACCACCTAAGATCAACTTCAGGCCCAATAAGTTCGCTCAATGTTTGTGTCCAAAAAGAAGAGAGCTACACCCAATTGCGTCAATTTGCATACTTCAAGCAAATTAAAGCGTGATAATTTGACATTTTTGGTGTGCAAATTAAATTACAGGCCCAAATTAAGAAAAAGAAAAGAAAATTCATATTTTTGGTCCTATTGGTTTACCCTTGTACCAAATATGTCCTTGTGTCGTTCAAAATATCACGAAGGTCCCTGTCGATCATTTTCAAAACGTCCAAAATAATCCTTTCGTGACTGTATAACAACATCGGAGAAACCAACTTTTTCTTCTTAAAAAATATAAAAATATAAAAATAAAAAATCAAAGAAATCAACTTTTTCTTTTTGGGTCGGAAATGCAAACAAACTATACGAACCAAATGGGAAACTGCAAAAGATAAGTTAAAAAGGAAGAAAATGCGACCCATATATCTTTAGTGAACTGCCGGGAGATTACTGTATATAATTGAGACCACATTGCAATAAAAATTAACTCTTAATTTTTTTTATTTTATTTTTTATTTTTTTACAACGTACTAATTTAAAAGCTGATTATACGACAATGTTCTACTAAAAGGCATTACCATGTCTGTCTAAACTAATTAAGCATATCTAGAACAAAGACAAACTTTCAAAGGCATCTCAATATGGAAGGATCCCTTTAGCAGTGCAGCTGCCACCCCGTCCCAAACGTAGTTGCGAGAAAGACCTAAATAACCTCAAAGACATGCGATCTAACTGCCTCAACGATCTGCTCTGCATTAGACCATCTTTTATCGAACATGAAGAAGAAGAAGCTGCTGAAGAAGAAGAAGCTGAAGACGCTCTTTCTGGCTCTCCTTGTATGTTAATAATGATATAAGACTGACCCATTGAAAAGGACCTCTTCAAACCCGTGTCCGATCGCACACTCGGAGAAGTTGAAGCACTAACATCAGCAACACCATCACCTCCATGACCATGAAACTGAGATAAATTACTTTGAGCAACATCTAAGCCCTCAAATTCTACAGGCAAAGGCTTTGCGATTGCGAACGTTGGTGGTGCAGCTGCAGGTGCAGGTGCAGCCGCAGCCGCAGCGACGGGTGATCGGCAAATGGGACAGTTCGAGTGTGCCAAGAACCATTTGTTGATGCAGGGGACATGAAAGGCATGCTTACAATTTGGCAACAATCTTACCATCTCTCCGTCCTCCAATTCTCCTAAGCAAACCACACATTCGCTTTGATCCCCACGAAACATCTCACGGCCTGAAACATCATTTCCGGTTGAGTAAGAGAGAATTGGGATTGTGTCGAGCACTTTTTGGCCGACCCCTGTAGCTGATTGGCCCCAAGCAGGCATCTGCTGCAAGTAGAGCCTATGTCGTCGCCTCCGGCTGAAGCAAAACCGCACCAGGATGAGATGGTAAGCTGCTATTGCTAGAGAAGTGGTGACTATGCCGGCCAGGGAGATTAGGAGTGGGGTGTAGAAAGACCCTGAAGGTTGGGGTTGGGACGCCATGCCGTCCATGGCTAGCTGCTCATACCCTTTACTGATTACTGGGTTTTTCAAGTTTAATTAAGCTGTTTACGAATTAGTATTTCTTTTCCTGCAAGAAGAAGACTTGGAGATGGTTTGCTCTTTGGGATTTCTATGCAGTTGTGAATTTTTGGTCCTCCTCACAGGCCACTGGGTTGTGATTAAATAGGACTAGAATAATTGTGTTCGATAACTTGCGGATTTTCACGGGCTTTACAATTAAAAGTTGGGGCTTTTTTTTTTTTATTTTATTTCAATTCCTTGATCGAGACATTCAAGTGGGGAGTATACGTGGCACTCGAGGCTTGTGGAAGCTGACTAGGTCCTCACCTTGCGGTACAGCTTTCGACAGGTGTAAGATAATCATGATATAAGTAGGAAAAAAAAAAAAAGTAAAACTTATTTTATTTTATTTTTTCGAACTTTTGGCGTAATTGGGTAAGGTAATCATTGGTATAAGTCACTCCGATTAGGTTTGCGATAATCATGTAATTTTAAAAGCGTAATTTTATTATTTTGTACTAAATAAATTTGGATACTTTGATTGGGGTACCTTGTATAACTAGGCTCTCTTTTAGACTTTTATTGCCATATAAACTCTTAGCCTTGCCTATTGACATGGCGAAAGTGATAAAAGGTATTGAAAAAGTATATATTTTCAAAAACTGTATTCTACATAGAATCACGATCCTCTTATAACAATCTTATGAGTATAGAATGACAAGAAACTAATTTTAGCACTAATATAAAAATGGACTAGCACTAACATAAAATATATATATATGGACCAAATCGCCTAAAGATGGAAAGTCATGGAAACTAAGTCTAAATAAATGTAAAGACCAAGAAAGAAATCAAAGGGATGGAATTGATTTGCTGCCAAAATTAAAAGATTGTTCAAATTATTTTATATCAGATGAATTTGCTCGAGCAAACTTCTAACAAAACATTCTATCTGAACTTGGCTCGAGTAGACTTCTAGTAGGGCATTTTGTTTTGACTTGGCTTGAGCCAACTTTTAACAGATTTTTAACATAGCTTGAATTAACTTCTGGCAGACTTTTAGGAAATATACATTTAACTCCTTGAAGTTTGATTACTTTTTTAATCTTGCCTTCAATATTTAAAAATTGGCAATGAACCCTCATTAAGTTTCTAAATTTTGCAATGTACTCTATCTGTTAAACAATTTCGTCTTTTTTTCAATAGAAAATGCCCTACGTGACAATAATTTTTTTGAAAAATTTTGTTTTCTTTGATATAATTGTCTAACATATGAGCTACATTGTAAAATTCAAAAACTTGATAAGATATATTACCAATTTTTAAACATTTAAAGCAAGATTAAAAAAACGTTCAAAGTTTAAAGAGATCAAATGTATTTTTCCCAAACTTCTAACAAAATGCTCTACACACTCTATTTATTGTGAGAAGTCAATAGCTCTCTCTTGTTGCATTATATATTAACTTTCAGTCATTCGCACAAGAACTCTAAATACATAACTCACAATCATCTTATAATATTTATGAGATAATTAATGCTAGCAACTACATTTTTATCTTACAATTATTTTTCAATGTTAATATGTTAGTTTCAACCAATCTTGAATATTTTTTGTTCAAAAAAAAAAGAAATTAAAAATTAGTTAAAACTAACACGTCAATATTATAAAATAATTATGTGGTAAAATATTTCTCGCATTACTCTTATAAGAGAGTTTCCAATTCTCAAATTTATTTTCCTTTCTCACACATTAAACAATGTTATGAAAAAAAATTAAAAAAGACTCTTATAAGAGAGTTTCCAATTCTCAAATTTATTTTCCTTTCTCACACATTAAACAATGTTATGAAAAAAAATTAAAAAAGATTTGTCTTATACATGCAAACTCATGAGTCACGATAAATTGATGAAATTGAGAAAACCACACCTCACCTAAAATACCAAGATTTGACTTGGTTTCATGGAATTCCCATCATCTGTGGCGTCACTTACTTGTTGGCCGGTGGATGCATATTTATTATATATATATATATATGTATGACACACTAGAAAGAAAAATTAAACATATATTTACCTATGAACCTCCGGCCGGCAACCACATGTCAAGTAGATTGCAGCCCCTCTATGTTGTAACACGGGGGGCATAAAAAATCCCGTTTGAAGTGGTATGTTTGGGATAAAATTGCGTATGTGGACCACGTAAGATATATATGTGAGATCCATATAATATAATAATCAGATTTTTATATTGCATAAATTAATATCAAGATGGTCAAGGAATGTGTTGGAAAAAAGCACAAGGAACACTGACATTAAACTAAATTATTATAAGTCAGTTTTTGGTGGCCTGAGTTCATCCCCTGATCCACTCTATGTACACATGTAATTGAGTAAAGTTGTTTCTAGCCTTTTTTTTTAAAAAAAAAAACAATGGCTCCATTACAATTGAACAACGTTGGTCACCTATCCCCAAATCCGATGACTTTAAACGCAATACTAAGCTTACCAACGATGATATCAAGAAAACAATATGGTCAATAGACTTTGGGGGTGGAAAAATACTGTTTTTTCTTTGTGTTGGTATTTTCAATAATCTTAATTTTTATACTCATTTATTATATTTGTTTCATACTGATTGCAGTTACATGTTCTAAATGACTTTTCATGCTAGTTACTTAAAAAAAAAAAAAGTCACTTAAACCACATTACATCCCCCAATATAAAATAAATGTAATAAATAAGCGTAAAAAATAGTATTACTCTAGTCTTATTGTTGGTGTTCAACCCCACTACCTTTTTAGATATAGTAATGCTAGAAATTACATTTTTATTTAACAACTATCTCATAATGCTGATGTATTAGTTCTAACCAATTTTTAATTTTAATTTTTTTTTTTAAACAATAACTTATTCAAAGATTGATTTATAGGATAAAAATGTGATTTGCATTAGTCTTTTGTAAGATTTTAGTTTTCCGTCCTTGAATTCAGTGTTAACTACAGGAAGTTACGAAGCACATGAGCAAAACACTCTTTCTAGCTAATAGCTATGATTTGTTATCAAAGGACAGTACTGGAAGGCCCCAAATACACAGATTTTGGGTCGGCCTTTTTAAAGTCCAAGTAAATTACCAATGCTGCACGCTTCGCCGCTTCGGCCTCTCAAGTTGGGAAAAGTACGCCTCCCAACTGGAAAACAATGGTATCTAGCTTATTTCCGAAAATCCTTATAGCATTATAATTTTCTTATAAATTAACATAATAATTTATACAAGTTCTACATGAATAATAAAAAAAAAAAAATAGAGCAATGCTAGAGATATTATAACTTTTATTACAAAATTATTTACAAATTGATGTGACAGTTGATAATTACGTAAAAAATCTAGTTTATCAATTTTTCTTCATTATTTTATCAATTATGATTTTATAGTAAATGATTATTTTTCTTGATTCAGTTTGTAAATGATTTTATAGTAAAAATTGTATCCTAAGCATTTTACAAAAATTTAAACTAGAAGTTTAAATAAATTTAATTATTTAGTTAAGGGCATAATAACTATTACATGGAACTCATATGAAACTTGTAGTGACAGTCTTTTCACAAAGTTAGTTGAATAGTCCATTATCATTTGCATTAAGCAATGTAATTCACCTGATAATGTAAAACGTTCTATTATCAAATAAATGGAATTCAATTCATCAGTACCACTACTACTCCTAGTCAGAAATTGTTTTCTTCAATCCTCACTTCCTGCCTCCTGATCATTTGGGCTTATGTCAAAGGTGGTGGCTTTGGCTACATGCTCTCCCTGTCCTCTAGGCTCGCCTCCTCACAATTTTGGTCTCTCTTCTTTCCTTCACTGACCGCGAATATCAGCTTTTGGGCTACAAGTTATCACCTTCAGAAGAGGAGCTCAGCATTGCTGGGAATTGTGCGCTTGAAAACTTCTTAGATCAAGTGAGAGCTTCGTTTATACTTGACCTGACTACTAGGAAAGCATCATCGAACAGTAAAGATTCTTGACAGGGCCAGCTCATCCATTAGGCGACCTAAGCGGTCGCCTAAGGCCCCCTAATGGCAGCAGGCCCCAAATTAATTTTAGTGATAGTGGGAAACCCCCCCCCCCCCCCCCCAAAAAAAAAAACCGGGCCCCTCTCTCCCCAAAAAAAAGACAAATTTCTTAAAAAAAATTCTTAGATCAAGTGAGAGCTTCGTTTCTACCTAACCTGACTACTAGGAAAGCATCATCAAACAGTAAAAATTCTTGGCAGGGCCGGTTCATCCACTAGGTGGTCGCCTAAGGCCCCAAATTAATTTTAGTGATAGTGGAAACCCCAACTCCACCCCCCCACCCCCCACCCCAAAAAAAAAAAGACAGATTTCTTTTAAAAAAAAAAAAAGCCTCTATCTTTAGCCAAATCTAAAACTCCTGCATAACTTACAAAAATAAAATAAAATAAAAATCTTGCATAGAAAAATCAATTGACAATGCCAATGCCTAGGAACACAACAATTTTCTTAAAAAACCAAAAAAAATATTGCATTATCTACTCTACCTTTGGGAGACTCTAAAACTCCAACATAAAAAAATCAACTGTCAAAATCAAGCAAATACAAATCTTATTCTTTGAACAATTTCTCTCTAACAAAATTACCAAAATTACTTTCTAAAATGTGCTGCAATTTCCTTTGTAAGCCATGAAATAAAAAGTGCCGGTCCACCGCTACGAGCTTGCCCACTTGACTTCCAGCCAGATTTCGCCTCCAGCCTCTCCACCTCTCCCTTCGACAATCTCTAGCACCATTTGCCCTCAATAACAACATACATCAGCTTGCTCTCTGACCTCTCCCTTCCAAACTTTTTTTTTTTTCCTTTTGCTATGCCTATACCAAGTCTGAGTGGAAACAATGCACTGTCTTCTTTGATAATCATAGGCTTATTTCAAACAACTTTTGTGTTGTTAGAGATAAGAATGAAAATCTGTTCCTGTTTGTTTTACTTTTCCTTTTAATTTATTTTTAAAAAAAAATACAAACTATGAGTACTTTATTTTGTTTTCCATCATTGCATTGCATACATATGGTAAGTCATTGCAATGGCGGAAACCAAACTCGAATAAACATTAGTTATGCGTCATTAATTAGTATTATATTTTTTTCATCAATTTTTTGTAATTTTTTTATATATAAACATCGGCTAGAAATGTGCATTGGATATGAAAACTTTAAAAATAATAAAATAAAAAATTAATTGAGTCTTAAAAAAAATCTTTAGACAAATTTCTTTCTAACAATATAACCTTGTATCTCAAAATTGAAAAAAAAAAAAGTTAAAATATAATATAAAAAATAAAACAAATAAATATTTATTTAATATTTAAATATAAAAAGGCCTCGTAAAAAAAATTGGCCTAAAGCCTCAGAGTGTACGGAGCCGTAGCCTTTATCCGATATCATAACCTTTGTTTTTTTTTCCCACGCAAGGGGTGGAAGATTGAAGTCTGAAGATGATTAATTAGCGCTACAGATTACGTGGCCTCCACTAAGAAGAAAAGACAAGCCCAAGTGGACTGAAAGCATTCCCAAAGCATCGGACGAAGAGAAAGAAGCTTTATCTTGCCAGAAAAACAACCTCAACCCCCTCACTAGAGATTATCTTGTTTTCCATCTATCGCCTTTTCAGTGTTTTCATGTCTTTCGATAACACTCCAGATCAAATACTCATCATCGATTTTATTTTTCAGATATGATAATTTTTTTCCTCTTTTTCCCTGAGAGTCATTAGAGATCTACCTTTTGACTACCAAAGACAACGACCATCCAATCAGCTTCCTTAGTAATTAACGGCTGGATCTTCGGTGTCTTGTAACATCCACCAATTGCAAGTCAAGAACGTGCCTGACCTTGCCTCTGCCATCACAACAAAGATCTTGGAGAAGCTAGGATCCCTTACCTACGGAGAGTTCAGCTTGGTATTCGACATCAAAAGCGAGCTGAGTGAGCTTGAGGACACCATGTCAGCCATTAAAGACGTGCTCTCTGATGCTGAAGAGAAGCAAGGAAGCAATCGTGCGCTTGGCAGATGGCTAACGCGGCTCAAAGATATTTGTTATGAGGCCGATGATGCGCTGGAAGAAGTTGAGTGCGAAGATCTAAGGAAGCAAGTGGTAAGAACAAATGGGTGCACTAGTAGAGAGGTGCGTGATTTCTTTCCATGCTGTAGCGCCCTTGCATTCCATTCTCAACTGGGTCACAAAATCAAGGACATTAGAGAGAAATTAGGTAAGATTGCAGCCGATAAGGATCAATTTAATCTCACGGCACGACTTGAAGATAGGCATGTCATGCCCGGAAGGAGGGATATGACCCACTCATTTGTTCCTCCTTCAGATGTCATTGGTAGGAATGATGACAAACAAAATATAATAAATCTTTTGAAGCAATCTGATGCTAACAGAAATGTGAGTGTAATTCTTATAGTTGGATTAGGAGGGTCGGGGAAAACCACAATTGCTAAGTAGGTATATGATGAAAATCGTGTAGTTGATCATTTTGATTTGAGAATGTGGGTTTGTGTGTCGGAGGATTTTGATGTTACTAGATTAATAATAGAAATCCTTAAAGAATCACGTTTTGAAATTAATGAAAGGTTGTGTACTCTAAATGAGTTGCAAACGATCTTGAAAGAAAGGTTAAAAAATAAGAAATTTTTATTTGTTTTAGATGATGTTTGGAACGAGGATCGCAGTAAATGAATTGAGTTGATAGAATTGTTAAGTGGTGGTTTAGTGGAAAGTGGAATTGTAGTGACAACACTCAGTCACTTGGTTGCCTCCATTATGGGAACTTGTCTCAAATACACTTTAGGAGGTCTATCCCTAGATTATTGTTTGTTTTTATTTGTGAAATGGGCATTTAAGGAAGGAGGAGACAAACAATATCCAATCCGTGTAGAAATTGGAAAAGAAATTGTGAAAAAATGTAAAGGAGTTTCATTGGCAATAAAAACTCTAGGCAGCCTACTTTTCTCAAAGGTTGATGAATTCTCGTACTGAAAATTTGTGAGAGATAATGAGATAGAGTAATGATACAAGTCACCCTCCATGTCTACCTTGTGTCAACCAAAAATGATGTAGCTTTTAAAATAACCATTAGATCAAAAGTCACTAATCATCAATAATAAATTTAATAGTAATTTTAAAAGCAACATTACTTTTAGTTGACATAAGGTAAACATGAAGGGTGACATATATAATTACTCAATGAGATATAGAAATTAAAACAGAAAAAGAGTGATATTTTACTAGCATTAAAACTGACTTATAATCAAATGCCATCTCACTTGAAGCAATGCTTTGCTATTTGTAGTCTTTTCCCAAATAATTATTTATTTTATTTTTTTGAGTTGATTGCATTTTGGATGGCGCATGGACTTCTCAGTTATAAAACGCCTAATAGTCAAAATCTAGACTTGGAAGATATTGGCGACATGTATATCAAGGATTTGTGGTCCAGATCTTTCTTCCAAGATATTGAGAATTTTTTCTGGTACTATAGGTTTAAATGCACGATCTTGTCTATGATCTTGCACTCAAGGTTGCAGAAGATGAGTGTGCAGCAATCAACTTTCACACCAAAAACATTGCTGGAACAGTTCGTCATTTGTCATTTTTACACAATGGTCACGAAGTACCAAAATACTTTTACGCATTAAGTATTGGTGTGCGGACCACATTGTTCCCATCCAAAGAACAAGTGCCAACCTTAGTTGAAGCATGCATTTCGAGATTTAAGTACTTGCGGGTACTTAACTTAAGTGAGTCATCTTTTAAGGTGTTGTCAAGCTCTATCGGTAATTTGAAGCATTTGAGATATCTAAGCCTAGCTAAGAATGACAGAATCAAGAAACTTCCTGATTCCATTTACAAGTTGCACAATTTGCAAACTTTACTACTTCATGGATGTTCAAGACTTGAGTGGTTTCTCAAAGATACAAAGAAGATGATCAGCCTTAGGTGTTTGACTGTAACAACAACATACACGCGCTTATTTGAGAATGGCGTATGCTGCTTGGTTTCTCTTCGGTCTTTGGTGGTAGATGATTGTTCGAGACTAAAACTTTTGTTTCAAGGGAAGGACGGGAGCCTTACCAACCTTCGGACATTGGTTGTGAAAGGTTGTGAAAAGTTGATCTCTTTTAAACTTGATATCAAGCACCTAACTGCCCTAGAGACCCTGGTAATTAGTAATTGTGAGGTGCTTAGTTTGACAAGACGAGAAGACAATCGAGATCTCAAGTTGAGCCTTCGAAAATTGAAGATTGAACATTTACCAAAGTTGCAGGTTTTGCCGCAATGGCTCCAAGGATCTGCTAGCAATTTACAGTTCCTAAGTATTGAAGATTGTGGAAACTTCATGGCCTTACCGGACTGGCTGCCAAGTCTGACATCACTTCACACACTTGAGATTATTAATTGCTCCAAGTTGTCATCTCTTCCGGAGGGGATGGATCATCTCACTGCGCTAAAAGAATTGACGATTAAAGATTGTCCTGATTTGATTAGAAAATGCAAAGAGGAAGATCAGTCCAAGATTGCTCATATACCAACAGTTCGGCTGGTAGACTAGCCCAAAAATGAAGAAGTAGCTGGTAAGCTTGCATTTTATAACATTTCAATATCAATTGTTAATACTAATTGTTTAGGGTATTTGTTTAGAGTAAATGTATAATAAATTCTCAAATAAATTCATCATTTGAAATTGATTATTTATTTTTTAATTTTAAAAATTTGGTCCTTAAGTATTCAAAAATTTTAAATCGATCACTCTGTGAATTTTTTGTTCATGTGTTACTGTACATAGTAAGTCTCAATTAATAAAATATTATTATTTTTTATTGTTTTATATATTAAAAAAAAACTTAAAATCTTTTTAAAAAAGTAAAATTAAAAGTAAAAAATTAATAATTAAAAAAATAAAATAAAAAACAATTAGCCACCCCCTTACCAACAAGGGTGGTTCTGCCACCCCCCAAATGGCATTGGGGGTGGTCGAACCACCTTCCAAATAGCCAGAGGGTAGCGAACTACCCTCTTCAGCCATTTTGGAGGATAGTCTAGTTATTTAGAAGTGATTTGGTCATCCTAATAATTTTTTTTTAAAAAAAATAATAATACTAATTGAGGGGGTGGCCGAAGGGCATGGCCAAACAACCTCCCGGTTGTTTTTTTATTTAAATTTTTTTATTTTTATTTTTTAGTTTTAATTTTTTTTTTCAAAAAATAATAATAAACAAAATTTATTAATTGGAACTAATTGTGTCAAAAAAATGAACGAAAAATTCACGGAGAGATCAATTTAAAATTTTCAAATACCCAAGAATTCAAGTTTTAAAATAAAAAAATAAAATATCGATTTCAAATGATGCATTTAATCAAGAATTTATCTTACATTTATTCAAATTATATTTATTTATTTTTCTTTTGTAATCACGTATTTTTCACTTGAAGCAGGTATTTTTGTTCCTGAATAAACAGATAGTTACCTACACTTTTTGTAATAACGTATTTTACAAAATCTAGTTAGCGGTTTACAAAAGAAAAATACGCGATTATAAAAAAAAAAAAGAAGGAATTATTAATATGATGAGGGAGGCGTGATTTGCACACGCTAGCTCTACCTCTTAAAATTCTTTCACTTGCTTTCCCAATTATTGCTGTTGTCTCGTCGAATTGTATCAATTGTTTTCGGTGTGGGACTGGAAAGAAGGAAGAGTAACTTCCAAAGACTTGAATGCAATAGGATAATGATGAGAGATTAATCTTTGAGAAAAGATTCAGATTTTTTAAGGTTTTTTTTTTTTTAATTGATGTAATTTTTAAAATTATTATTAAATTAAAATTTAATAATAATTTATAATAAATTTAACGATAATTTTAAAATACATATTAATTATAAGAGGGCATAAGAAAAACTTGAATTTTTCTCTAACATTACTCATGAAAATAGTCACATATGCACGCGGCACTTTAAAAAATAAAAATGATAAAAATTATTTTATCTTCTATCTTTTATAATCTCCATATAAATGGATGAATTTATAGGGAGATTCAATTCAACAAGGCAACGTGGCAGCTGGATTATAATTGGAGTGGCAACCAGCTGGAGTGCAATAAGTCTTCTAGAAGATTTAATCTTGCGTTTGTTTGGAATGGATATGTTAGCTGAGTTTTATGTCTATGTCTACAGCGTTTTGATTAGTGGGTTATGCTCCAGAGAGATCTGGGCTGTATGTTAGTTGGGACGGATGTTGTAGCAGAACGGGCTTTCAGTTGTAATGGGTTCAATATATGGACTTAGCGCTAGTAGCAGATATCTTAAAACTTGTTTTTTTTCTTAAAAATAAAAAATTTTGAAAAAAAAAATTATAAAAAATAAAAACTACAAAAGCCACATATAGTAAATGCTCTATAAAACTTGTTTCATTCTTTAAAGATTATTATAATACTAAAAAACACACTACTCAATAAACAGTAAAATGACATAAAGTGGAAAGTGATAAAAAATAAAATAAAATAAAAGTATTTAATTGAAATAGGAAAAAAGTAAGAGAATATATTGTTAAGTTTTTTTTATAGAAAAATAAAAAGTAATTTTGTTTTATAAATAAAAAACAATTGGTTGAAAATCTGTTGTTAGTGCTCTTAACCAATTGACTGTTTTTGTCAACCGCACACTAAAGTAATTATGCATGATTAGTTATTAGCAATTAACCCGCTTGTTCAACCTTAGATAATTGAGAGGTGAAGACTGTGCCAGCCAGGAGATTAGCAATTGGGTGTAGAAGACCATGAAGGTTGGGATGGGGACGCCATGCCATCCATGGCTAGCTGCTCATCCCCTCTACTGGTTTTAATTTCCAAGTTGAAGCTGTTCATGAATTCTTGTCCTGCAAGAAGACCTGGAGATTGCTCTTTGGGATTTCTATGCAGTACTTATGAAATTTGGTCCTCCGAGACCACTGGGTTGTGATTAAATAGTCATAACTCGCGGGTGTTCACGGTTTTTCCAATTCAGCAAAATTGTATCCGAAGCATTTTACAAAATTTAAATAAATTTAATTATTTAGTTAAGGGAATAATAACTATCACACGAACTCATATGAAACTTGTAGTGACGGTCTTTTCACAAAGTTTTTTTTTTTTTTTGGAAGTGAGAATCTGTCAAATTCCATTAATAATAAATCAGGAGCATAAAGCTCTTACAATAGAAGCTTAAACCGCAGATTAAACATAGCACAAACGCTATGAAATTACACAGCCATAGACTGGACAAAAGCATCTAACAATTAAAGAACTGTCTATGACTACAACCACCACAACCCAAGAACAACTCCAGAAAAGGAGCAGATCTGTTCGGCAGACTAGATCTAAGGTTAGATCGGGACATGATTAGCCCGAAACGCACTCCTTTATTCCAGGTCGTGAGAGTGATTCTCCCACACCCAAATCTACTCTCCTCGACCTTAAAGGGCAGGAGACACACACTCCTCTGTCATCCTTGATCAAAGACCCAGGACGACAGACAAAATACAAGAAAATTAAAGAAAACAGAAAATAAATGCAAAAATATAAATCCACAAAGCAGATCTACCGACTGAAGGCGGAGCGGAGGGTGGTGCCGACGTGAGGTGGTGGAATTCTTCCAAGTTTACAGATCTAGTTTTGAAAAACCAGATTTAAAAACTCGAAAGAAGTAGATTCGGCCTGTGAGCATCAAGAGGAGGTGGAGACCGGCCACCACGTGGTGGAAGGGGAGTCGATAAAGTTGCTTGTGGAGAGATCAGCCTTCAAAGAGGAGGAAAGGCCACCAAAAGAGCGGTTGCTGCCTACGAAAGGTAAGAAGAGAAGGGGAGAGGAGGAAGGGGGGAGGGGTGGAGGAGGGAGCGATATCCCTCCTCCGCCCAAAACATCGGAAGCGTCTAAATTTTCTGAGAGAGAGAGGAGAGGAGAGGAGAGGGAGGCGGCTAGCTAACTAATATTGTTAGTCTTTTCACAAAGTTAGTTGAATAGTCCATTATCATTTGCATTAAGTGATATAATCCACCTAATAATGAATGAAATTCAACACCTCTATACCTAGTCAGAAAAATTTTTCTTCAAGCCACGTGGAGTAACAGCACTGCACCAGACAGCACGTGGGTAGCGTTTTAAGGCATCAACCAATCACCGACAGTAATCTTTTCAACCTATCCTTAAAGGTGACATGCAATGAAAGTCGTTTCTAAATTAGCACTTGATCGGCGCGTGGGATTTCAGTCTCTTGAAGAATCAATCAATTGGAATTTTTTTTTATAGTTTTAGTTCATGATCCAACACGCCAAAAGAGTCTCCCACTCCACCTCGTAGGACTTGTAGAAATCTTTTTGTTTTTTGATGAATAACTTGTAGAAATCTTACTTCCACACAAAAAATGAAAGCGACATTACCAGCAACACACCACCACTCAATCTCATCCCCCAAAAGATTCTGCAGACACCTGGAGATCAACTACTGAATCAGAATCATGGTGTCCAAATGTCTCAGCCTCCATCCCCATCTCCACCCTTCACCGATCACCTCTGCCATATTCCAAAATCCAAGCCCCTCTCGCTTTCCGGCCACCACTTCTTTCTTTTCAACTACCAAATTGACTGTCACCCATCACCAATCCCACCCCTCCCTCCTTGGACCCAGATGTTCCATTTTCACTCCCATGGCGTCAATCCAATCCACGCCTACTCCCGATTTTGATGAATTTGAAGCCCATCCCAGTCTTACCAATGACGATCTCAAGCCAACTACACCCCTTGAAAGGAGTTTCTCCTGGTTGGAAATGGCCAGTCTTTGGATTGGTCTTGTTGTGGGTGTTCCATCATACTATCTTGCCGGTAGCCTTGTCGATCTTGGCATGGCTTGGTGGCAAGGAATTGCCACAGTTGTCGCTGCCAATGTCATCCTGTTAGTCCCATTAGTCTTGACAGGTCATCCTGGCACCCGTTATGGTATTTCCTTTCCGGTTCTTGCAAGATCCTCTTTTGGAATCCGCGGAGCTCATATACCTACTTTGCTAAGAGCCTTTGTTGGTTGTGGCTGGTATGGGATTGAGACTTGGATTGGTGGCGAGGCAATTTTTCTTCTTTTGCCCAAATTCATCAAAGAATCAACCCTCTCACAGTTTTTACCTTGGCTTGGCACTTCCCCTCTTGAATTTGCTTGTTTCATTGCTTTTTGGCTGGCCCAATTGACCACTGTTTGGAAAGGAATGGAGGGAATCAGAGAGCTTGAAAAGTACTCTGCTCCAATCCTGGTTGTGCTCACTTCCTGCCTCCTCACTTGGGCTTATGTCAAAGCTGGTGGCTTTGGCTACATGCTCTCCTTGTCCTCTAGGCTCTCAGCCTCACAGTTTTGGTCCCTCTTCTTTCCTTCACTGACCGCGAATATCAGCTTTTGGGCTACTCTTGCTCTTAACATACCTGATTTTACTCGATATGCCAAGAGCCAGACCGATCAAGTGATTGGCCAGGCGGGTCTTCCAATCTTCATGGGGGCATTCACATTTGTTGGCCTGGCCGTCACCTGCTCTACCAAAGTAATATTTGGCCGAGTTATCTCCAGCCCAATTCAGCTTCTTGGACAAATAGGAGGATTCACAACCATGATTCTAGCTATTCTTGGGATTAGCCTTGCCATCATTACAACCAATATTGCAGCCAATGTTGTGGCGCCTGCCAATGCCCTCGTCAATCTCAGCCCCTCAAAGTTCACCTTCAGAAGAGGAGCTCTTCTAACAGCATTGCTGGGAATTGCTTTTCAACCCTGGAGACTTCTTAAATCAAGTGAGAGCTTCGTGTATACCTGGCTAGTAGGATACTCTGCATTGTTGGGTCCAATTGGGGGCATAATTCTAACTGATTACTACCTTATCCACCGCACAAATTTGAGTATCAAGGACTTGTACTCGTTGAGTCCTTATGGGCTTTACTATTACTCAGGAGGCTATAATTTGGCTGCAATGGCGGCCTTGGTCGTTGGGATTTTGCCTGTGATTCCAGGTTTCTTGGAAAAGATTGGAGTTTTATCTTCAATTCCGGGCAGTTTTGGTGTCATCTACAACAATGCTTGGTTTTTCAGCTTCTTCTCTGCAGGTTTGCTCTATTGGCTTCTATCCTGTTTGACAGGAAAACAAGATAAGTCTCTACCTGCAGATCCTCTTTTGCAATCTGCAAAATAAATGTTGAATTGTACCACATACATACATGATTGATGATACATGCCATGTGCAATATTGTATGTTAAGATTTGCCTTGGAGATCGAATATGTTGAGATTCTAAAGGTTTGAAGATTTAATGCACTACATACATGCCATGTGCAATCATGTCTCTCAACCTTGCTCGTGATAACATTAACAGGTGACTGCAATGTCCAATGGCCTTTAAAATACAAGTGATGAAACTTGGCCACGATGAGCCATGGTTTTTATGAATATTAAGTAAAAATCGTGTTTAAAAATACTTTTCTCTTCTCATCAAGTATACATACAAAATCACTGTACTTTCGAATAAATTGCACTCCCTTTGTGTAATGGATGCAACCTATACTCAAAATTTGAAAATTATAATAAACAGTTACAATTTTGCTTATTTTGTATCAGGAACCTTCCATAATCTTCTACATAAATTTGATTTCAGATGTATCATATCAAACTTTTCTTCTGTAATGGGATGCACCTATAGAAGGACACAAATTTCCTCCGACCCAAGTTGGAGGAAATTTGCTCAAATCCCTTCAAAAAAAATGACAAAAATTATGAAAAAAATATTTTTCAACCCACTTATGAAAATACAAGAAAGAACAAAGCAAAAAAGTAATTAAAAAAATCATATATATAGCATGTTAACAAAAACAAAAAAAAAAACAAAGCAAAAAAGTAATTTTTTACTTTGTTTTAAGGGGGTTGAAATTTACTGTATATATGATTTTTTTATTTAATTTTTTTTCTTTATTTTTCTTGTATTTTCTTAAGTGGGTTGAAAATATTTTTTTCATAATTTTTGTCATTTTTTTTTTTAAAGGTTAGAACAAATTTTCCTCCAACTTGAGTTGGAGGAAATTTGTGTCTCCTATAGAATATGGAATTTGGCCAAGTCCTTGTCTATTATTTCTCATGGGCCTCTTTATGAATACAGCTGAAAAGAACTTGGGCCCATTGGCCCAAGACTCATACGAAGTAGATTCAGAAATTGCCAACTCATAAAACCTTCATACGGTTGCCTCTTTAAACTTAGGCATAATTACAAAATCAATTATGTGATTCGCCTAAATTATAAATCGTTCTATGTATTATAAATATAAATTTAGAAGTCTTTGTGATAGGTAAAAAAAATAATAATAATAATTTAGTTTCTAGAGTCAAATTCTGTTAAAATATTTGAAAGATTCTGTTAGGTGTCACATCATCGCCAATAATATGACGACATGTACTTCTTTTAATAAAAAATATTAATATATAAAACAAAAAAATTATTAAATTAATATTTATTTATTTATTTGTTTGTTAAATAAGAAAGGGGTGGCTACTAAGCCACTCCTTTATTAAGAGTGACACTTGTTGTCATGTTATTGATGCTAACGTGGCACTTAAAAGAATTTATCAAATATTTTAATGAAATTTGACTTCAGGGATTAAATTGTTTTTTTGGCTTACCACGTGGATTTCTAAATTCATTTTTATGGCATAGGAAGTAATTTATAATTTAGGCCAACCATAGGAATCTCTGAATTCATTGTTATACCACAATGAGCAATTTGTAATTTAGGTTAATCACATGGATTGATTTTGTAATTATTTAAATTAAAAAATATTTATTTGCATTCAGGTGTCTATTTTGGGGTGCGATTTCAAATGCACTAAAAGGCTGTAACTTTATTCATCGAACACTAATTAATTTTCAAATGAAATAATCGGAGACCCAATCAAATACTTTTAGATCTGGAAGCAGATCTATACATGGATTAACGGGCACTAATTTATAAGTTTATTGGGCCTGCGTTTTGACTGCAATTGCGAGGAAGTAGTAGTGGGCTTCTGATGGGCTTCAGATCCATCTCTGAAGCCACTGGCTCGATCTACATATATGTGAGTCTGATGGAGGTTGGGTCCAGTTTCCATAATACCATGAATTTGTAATTAGATTCTATCTTCTCACTCTGGTTCTTCTGTTCAGAAGCCCAATTAACTGTTCGTGGGTCCTTAAAGCATTTTGTAGTACAACAAGCTGGGCCCATTTAAGGACAAATGAATGCATATGCTCCTGACTAGACTTGGAATAATTGGCCACAATTATTCGGACTGAGCTATCCGTTTAGAGGTACTCGAAAATTCTGAATTCAACTCGATTGTATGCGCAAGCAAAAAAAGAGGGTGAATCTTCCCTTTTTGTAAGAAAATCGACGCTGTCTCCACTTTTGGATTGCGTCGTGTGTAGCCAACTCTTTTTACCTTAGTTTAAACCTGCTTTAAAGACCCTGAGATTGCTGACTTTTTCTGATTTGGGAGGTCACTGGTCAGCAAGCAATCTGGACCTTCAATGTTAAAGCTAAAGTGCACCGAGTATGCATGTGTAATGACAACCAGCAACCCATGTGAAAAAGATGTCATCCACGTCCTTCTAATATTTATCTAAAATTAAAGCATTGTGCTATTAAAATTAGTTTTAAGTGGATATAACAAGGATATGAAGTGACATATATAATTACTCAAAAATATATGAATCAAACATGTATTGATTGGAGTCCACCTTTTCTCACTCGCGACAACTTCGAGAAATAATTGGGAAGTGCTATGTGTATAGCATCTCAACTCTCAAGATACAACAAAGCTCAAAGACCATCAAATTAACTTTGATTACATCAAGATTGTAGGATTTAACAAAGATCACCTGAGCTCAGTATTTGTTTGACTCTCTCTATTACGGGCCCACGAAGTTGTCTTGATTTCTACAAACTCCAATCATTAGCTTTCCTAAATTTTCGTAAAAGAAAAACCACTTAAAAATCACAATTACTCAAACATGAATTGTACAAACTTTTCTAACCTCTCAAGAAGACGAGGTAGGAATGGTCATGAAAGATTGTTTGATTAAGTACATAAAGCATTGTACCACCGAGGACAGTGATCTAGTAGTGTTTAAGTTCTTGGGGGGGGGGGGATGGGGGGGTTTAGGTCCAAAGTCAAATTTCGAAATAGGAATTACTTGGAAACCACCTCATAGGTTTGGATACTGTTAGTATTTTTGATGAAGTGGGAGTTAAGCTATGGCTCGATCGGTCTTGAGATAGCGTCTGCAGTTTTTGCCATTTAGGCTTTTTTTAAGTAATGCCCTGCAAGTAGGTGCTACTATAATCACACTCAGACAAAGTAACCACAATTGGTCGTCCTCTTTACATTTTTATCTTTAAAAAAAAAATAAAAAATAAAAAGTACATAAAGCATTGTGCTTAGGAGAAAAAAAAAAAAAGTTCATAAAGTATTGTACTACTTATAGATCCTATAGAAATAGAGTATAGATGAGGAATCGTGCGATTATCCAAACCAATGAAAGGTTGACTTCCAATGTAATGTATTCATGTTTATTCATATACTGAAGTCAGTAGCATAATGAAAACCCAAAAAAAGAAAAAAAAAGAAAAGGGGATGAATTCAAGTTTATTTAGATAATGAAGTTTGTAGTACAATGGAAAAAAACAAGGACTTCCAGACATTTCGTGAAGTTTGTAGTACAATGGAGAAAAACAAGGACTTCCAGACATTTCGTCTCTGCTAAAGGCCAAGGGCTTCCTACTAACTCTGCGTGCAAAATATACACAAAAGCCCATATAGAGAGGACAATATATAATATATATGTAGTTTTTTTTTTTTTTTTTTTTCGTTTTTTTTTTTTAATTTTTATCTATTCATATAATATATATGTAGTTGACAGTCTTCAATTCTATATTAAGAATTCAGAATTCGCTCAGGAAAAAGAAAAAATCAGAATCAAACCAGTCGGACAGCGTTAATTTCAGTAAAATTCGAGCACTTCAATTAGGATTCGGTGTATAAACTTGATGATTGGTATAATAGCAGCCGTTTTCTTTAATTTTTTTTTTTTAAAAAAGAAAAAGAAAATTAAGCTATTATTTTTTTTTAAAAAAAAATGAAAATTGTAATAAAATACCCTTAGTTTAGGGAAATCCAAAAAAATACGTTGCAATGAACTTTTTAAGAGTTTTCCTGATATTTACGGAAGATAATGAAATTTAAGAAGTCATTGTGAAGGATCGTAAGGGATTTGTGATTATAGTCAGAAGTCTGATCAAAGTAAGAAACTTAGAATCAATTGCAGCAGAGGTTTTGGCCGCTTTCTAGGCAATTGTGTTTAGTAAAGAATTGGGTTTGCAAAACATCATTTTGAAAAGAGATGCGCTTCAAGTAATAAATACTTTGAATTTTACAGGTCAAAGTCTAAGTAGATTCAGACAGTTGGTGGAAGACGCATATGTGATAATCACTTCATTGTATAGTTGGCAAATTGTACACTCTCTGCGAGAGGCAAATTCTGCGACTCATGATTTAGCCAGGGCTGCACTAAACAAGTCATAGATAATGTTTTACTAAAAAAAATTCTAAACTGTATTTATAATGTTGTTTTGTTAGAACAAATAGCTCTATTCTTGATCAATGAATAAAATATGAATTATTTAATAAAAATAAATAAAAATTAAAGAGTTTATTGCTAGAACTCTAAGTATTACGCATTTTGCATGAAATAAATATTAATTGAGTAGTGGACATGTCAAATTTAGTGTATAACAGCATATTACAGCTAAAGTCCGCTGTTATCATAAAAAAAGCAACATTAATGCAAATTTAACTCGTTAATATATATATAAATGAATTTTCAAATAGGAGTTTGCTAAAACATCTTTTAGAGGTTTTTCTACAATTTTTTTTTTATTTTTTTAATCAAATTGGGGTCCACCTTTCATTGAGAGGTGGACCCCAATTTGATTAAAAAATTTTAAAAAAATCCTAAAATAACCCCTAAAAAAACCTCTAAAAAATACACAAGCATTTCTCTTTCAAATAATTACTAACCCAAACCCAAATAATTGAATACGTTACAGAAAAAAATATCTACAAATAAAAGTAGAAGAACCCGTGAGATGTGATGAACGACGATATGACATAAAATATTTGCTACATTACATGTTCATCACATACAATATTGAGGAGCTGACGTGGACCCCAAAAAGCATGCAACGAATCGAGAATAAAAAGACAAAGAAAAAAAGTTTTATTGGCGAGCAGCATACATGGAGGAAGGCCTTGGACCAGCTTGGCACTGCCCCTACCACACACAAAAAGTTCACTGTTTCTGGGAACCTAGGGCTGGATCGATTGACCTAAGAGTAAGACAAACACCGTTGAAAACCATTTTTTTTTTCTTTCTTTTTTTTTATTAAGTAAACAGCGTTGAAACCCTTTTTTTTTTTTAATAAGTAAACAGCGTTGAAACTTGAAAAGTTGAAGGAATTGGCTAAGGAACATACACCCACAAGATTTTGGACTTTGGACTACATTGGTAGAACAACTTCAATGAAATGATAATAGTGTCTTGTTTTTTCTTGAATTTTCTTCAAATTCACTTAGAATAATTCTTCTTCTCTTTTAATTAACATATATTTTTAGAGTAAAATGTATGTGAGAATTATATATATAATCTATTAAAAATGTTACGTACTTTAAAGACAAATATCATTTTAATAAATTAAATTCAAAAAAAATTCTAACCTAATTTGGAAGAATATTTTATCTGAAAAACAATTTGGTTTATAAAGAAGCAATATATAGAGAGACAACGTCATATAAATGCGCAGCTGCATGCACACGCACATATACAACATTATTGTATTATTATTGCAGATAAGTTAGATTTATAAAAGTACAAAAGTTTAGAGGTCAACAGCTGTAATCCAGGATAAGCTTAAATTAATTTGGTGTGTGAGTAGGATGAATGCCATCACATGTCCCATTTATCCCCTTTTTTTTTTTTTTTTTTAATTTTTCTCGAAGGATCCTGTTTTTTTTTCCTTTGCGGTTTCTCGGAAGGAGGGGTCTATTACAAATAAATATCTGTGATAATCATGATGCCAAAATATGAATATTATGATTTTCTATTGGCTGAAAAGGGAGCTTTAATTTATTATTTACAACAAATATAAAATGCGATGCTGCGTACGTACGCAATTGTGAATTAAATTTATATTGTCACTATTTTGGCAAAATGACCATTTGGTGCAACATGCCAAAATGCATATATGGCTTCTCTCGGAGGATATATTAGCTTGATGCCATTTTTGCCCACGTGTCGCTGTATAAGAACAATTAAGTAATGTTTAAACAAACAATTAATTAATTCACGTTCAAAAATGTCAATAGCTCGATCATGACAGGTTGTAAATTAATTATGTCTCTAAGGCTTGCCATGTCCAGGTATTGTATATATATATATATATATGTGATTTTTTAGATGAAGAGAATTGGTCTACACACGTGTAATTTGGGTTCACGGGGCACAATAACAATAATTGCTAATCTTCTTTTTTTTTTTTTCCGATATAAAAGAGGGGAAAGGTGAATGGGGAATGGATCAATGTGGGTCTTTCCCTCTAAACTAGCTCTTGTTTTAATTTTTAATCCAAGTGACAGAAAACACCAATTAATTAACTCATCCTCCAAATAGGGTTAGTATAGTTTGCAACTACATATCTCCTCTTCATCCACATGCACATCATAACAACTAAAAAAACCTTTCAATGAGTAGTACTCTTGAAATTATTACAAATACTTACTTTTCCAGCAGGGGACCAAACATGAGGATTCAGAGAGATTGAGATTTAGAGTATTTATCTATCTGAATTGCTAACAATTCAATAAAGTAAGTGTGAGAGAACTTCTATGAAGCTCATTTGCTTATCCATCGACCCGATTCGACCGTCTCTTACCATATAGTAATTTTTGCTTTCAATTTTGCATGCAGTTTCATACAATCTCCAACAAGAAGGTTGCTTTACTGCAAGTAATTTTTCTCTTTCTTAAAAATTTTCTTGTATGTACTTAATCAAATTTCCAAGTAATAAAATTGTCTGTGTAAACTCTATTTTTTAAATTTTATCTCATGTAAATTAAAATCTTGACTTCGCCACTGCTTTAATCTGACTCCTATTAAAACTAAACTTAACACATCATTCATACTTTTAACTCCTCAAAGATAATTTCTCTTCTGTCACTATTTTCTTGGATCATTTTTTTTTTTTTGCCTTTTTTTTTTTTAAATTTTATTTGAAGTGAACATTTGGTCTTTCATTCATGAAAATCAAATCATACAGGAACATAGGGTACTCTTTCATCGAAATTTTCTCATCAGAAGTCTAGAGCGCCGCCTTCGCCAACAGATGTGCCGACATGTTTGATTTCCATTTTGCATGCGCCACATATCATGACGACTAAAGACTGTACAATATAATTTTTGAGTCCTCAGTCAAATTAATTACCAAACCTCTGCTATTATTGGTCTTCCTTTGAAATACTTGTCCTATCTCCAGGGCGTTCCCTTCCAAGGATAACAATATTTAGTCACCAAACGTACATATATTTTCTCCATGTAAACAAAAGTTATTGGTTGGTCGGTTGGTCCGACGCAGTCACAAGCCCAAAGGTTGTTTCTACTTCCTGCGCCGGCCACGCGCGTATGGATATAAGAAAATCTATAGGACAATAATTGTATGTAAACCAATTCCATATGCGATGAATGTTACATGTAATGTAAGTATGTATCTTATATGAAACAAATTTACTGCAGCTAGCAATAGAATTACAGCTACTTGCTAGCTCTATGTAACAGTTCTCCAATCATCACTTTTTTTCTTTTTTTTTTGCGACCAAACAGCACTTAATTAAAACTATTTCAAATGCAATATTTGCTTTTGGTTATCCAAATGCATAGGATAATTTCTGTCATTTTAAAGTATTTACATCTGGTTTCTTATATTTACTTTCTATTTTGAAGATAAAATTAATTTTTCCTATTATAACTAACAATTTTTTATATGAGCATCTCCAACAGAGACTTTAAAAGTCTCATAGTAGTTATATTTAGTTAGTAAGAGTCTTTTTATAGCCCTAGTAGACCTTTTAAAATAAAAGTTTTGCTAAAATTTGCTACAGTGAACTTTCATTTATGAAAGTTCACTGTAGAACCTTCTAAGATTTTTTTATTCATTTTTTTCCTCTCCTTTCTCTCTTCCTCTCCCTTATCGAAAAAAGAAAGAAAACAAAAAATAATAATAAAATGATTGAAGTATATTATTTAAAGAAAATAAAGAAAATAAAGGATATAGTAGATTGTCTGCTAGAGTTTATATTGAAAAGTTAGTAGCTAAACTTAAACAATATATATTTTCGATCTAAAATAGAAGGTATTGCTAGATATGCTCTAAGCAGATACATCCGACTCCTTAAACTAAAGATTTACCTTTATTTTTTTATTTAGATATGATCTTTTAAGAAAAATGGGAAGAGAAATATTGGAAAAAAAAAAAAAAGTTGGAGAGAGAAATAATATTTTATTAGTTAAAAGAAGAGTATGGAGTGAATATGGCTCTCTACTAGTATGAAGTTATTTCATGCTTTCTACTTTTTTTTTTCAAAGCAGGGAGCCGGATGGAAGCTCTAAAAGACTATAAAATAAATTTTGGCTCTTTAAAGTAGAAAAATAATTTAAGAAGCTAGATGAGAATGTTCTTATCCTAACGGTCTCCAGAGGCGGACCTAGTCACCTAACTACATTGGTCTTTGGGGGATTTTCGACAACGCCAAATTTTTTTTAGAACTTCTATTAAATATACTACTTTTTATACTACGATTCTGTCAAATGTTAAATTTTCCATGCCCATATGATAGATCTACTCTTATGTCGAACATTTTTAATTTTAAATATGGATTTTTTTTTCACATGTTTATACCAAATTAGGAAACTTTTGTATTCGAAAAGAAAGTTATCTTTTAAAATAATTTTATAAAACATGTAACTTTTTTACGCAGTTATAACTTATGACAATTATTATGAAATTAAATTTAAAAAACATAAATGTATATGTGTTTTTATTTATTTAAATAGTTTTGGACCTTCCATACAAAAAATTTTGATTCTGCCTTTAACTGTCCTATTGACAAAGAACAAGCAATGTCTTTAACCTATTAGTGGCCACTTAGCACTATACGGCAACCGATAACAATTGCAACTTGCCAAGAAGCAAGGAATTCAACGCCACTATTCTGTCAAAAACGTAACTTCCTAACAAGCGATATTTGGCCGAGGATGTACCTCACTAAATGACGTGAATTAAATGTCACGTACCTTCCTAGCGAGCGATATTTGGCGGAGGACGTACCTCACTAAAAGATGCATATTAAATGCCAAGTTTGGTCAGTATAATACCCTATCAAAGGACAACATTTGGCTAATGCCGTACAGGAAAAAAGTAAAAACACTCCACGTTAGAAAGGGAAAGCATCAATTCCATTCCACATAGCCAGTACTACTACATTCTCCTAATTTTTTTTCCTAGCAATTTCTTTCACAAAAATCCTAACTAACTTAAGAATTTGAGGTATTCCTGTCGGCACTTTGGCAGGTCTCTCAACTTTCAGATGGTAATTTTGGTAGTTTCTCGAGAAATTAGTCAATAAATAATGCGACAAAAATCTTAGTACTATTACAGCATAAGACTGAGTAAACCGTCAAATGAAGTGTTTTTTTTTTTTTTTCTGTGACAAGACAAGTTATTAATTAGTCAAATTTCTCGTGACAACGTAGGGTCCGGGCTATATCTCTGAGCTATATTTTCCGATTTAATTATAGCCATTCAACATATATGCCTCGTCAAAGGTTAATTCTGCGCGCACTATGTAATACAATTATTCATAATAAGCAGTCTATTCTATTCTTTTTTTTTTTTTTTAGCGTAATAAGCAGTCAAGATTGGTATGAAAAAAACTGCTGGCCCGTATTCGCTCTCTTCTCTCTCCCGATAGAAAGCGAAACATCCACTGCTGTCTGGGGAGGAGGATTTTTCCTCCTCCCCGCTCCCTCTGCTTCCCTTTTCATCTCTTCCCCCCCTTTCTTTTCTCTTTGGAGACAAAACTACCCGTCTCTTCGGAGACTTTATCTACCTCCACGGAGGCTTTTTCTACCTCCTCGGAGGCGCAGCTCCAGCTCAGTCTCGGATTCTCTACAAGATGGCTGGTTCTCATCTCCTCCTCCGTTCATCAGACCCGGAACTCCCCCCTTGTTGAAGCTTTTGGATCTAGTTTTTTCAAAACTAGATCTATCAACTTTAGGAAGCTCCACCAACACACGTCCACCTTCACCGAGTTCCTGGTCTCCGCCACTTCCTGTCGCCACCAGCCTCGTCGCCATTGGATGCGCACGCGCCGGAGCGTGATTCACACGCGCCTGCGAGTAGATCTTACTCGCGGGCGCGTGGTCTGCACGCGCCGACAGAAGACCTGCGTGTTGCTCCTCCGCGGCAACTACTGGTCTTCTACGGCGTTTCCCGGACTGCTGCTGTTTTTTACCTGTTTTTTATTTCTGTCATTTTCTGTTTTTGGGCTTAGGTCTTCTGTGTATTTGATGTCTCATCCTGTGTGGGAGACCTATTTTCTTGGAGTGTTTATGTTCTTAACAGTGTACTTTCCCTGTAACCTCCTCATAGAGGTTGTTTCATTTTTCCTTAACAGCAACCACTCCTCAGCTCCTTTCAAGGAGTTGTTGTTTTGGGCAGGGTGGAAGGCTCCCTGGCGTGTCATGCCCCTGTCCTCTGCTGTTTCAGAACATTATCCGTTTTATACGGACCCAACCTTGGCTTTGTCCAAGGTAGATAGAGCCGGGAATCTCTTGTTTCCTTTAGAATCAAGAAGCACCCATTCTCTACTTGTGTTCGAATATGAAACACTGCTTTTCTGTTTGGGTTTACTGTTGGAGTGCCCACTCCTCTTGATCATATCTTGTAACCCTACTCCTTGAATATGAATGAATGTTGTATTTACAAAAAAAAAAAAAAAGATTGGTATGAAAAAATCAATAACCATATGGACATGTTTGACCCTTATTGTTGGTGAATATTTACATACATAGCTAACAAAGTGAAAAAAAAAAAAAAAAAAAAACAAGGTTTAAATTAAATTTATTAAATGAATATAACCAAAAAAAGTAAAAATAAAACTTCAACGGTTTTAGTGGTACCCTCTTTCCTCTTTCTTTTTAAGGTGGAGCTGTGGGACGAAACCACCTACAATAGTATGCGATATTGGGATTTGTGAAATTTATGGGGCGTTTGACAAGAGATCTAACTGTAATATTTATAAACTTTGCTTTTCAACAAAAAAAAAATTCTCATTTTTTATATTATATCAACTACTTTTTAACAATTTTTTTTTACTTTTTATATCACATCAAATATTTTTTATTACCATTCTAATAAAATATTCACTAAAAAACAAAAAATTTTACTTTTTCATAAAAAAAATTTACAACAATCCTTCTACTTTATATCATATCAAAAGTCAACAATTCTCTAACCCACAATCCCCTCATTTGCCAAACACCCCCTATAAGATGTAAATATGAGATTAACTTATTAATTATACGAGTGAGAATTTAGGGTTGAGAATTTGTGTTTGCTTGTTAAATTTGGGTCGGATTGAAACATAAGTATAAAATTATATATGTAAATTCTAATTCAATCTAACTAATTAATTAAATGGAATGTACAAACTCCTTAATCTTATTCGTTAATTTTGTTTTAAGTTTATGTAAAGTTTACGAGTGTGGTGAAATATTGCTAGCCGTACGTGAGATTTGCAGAGTTTATAAGAACTACAAGTTTTTTTTTTTTTTTTTGGTGATTTCTAAAATCACAAAAATAAAAAAAGAAAAAAGGAGGAGCTCTGCTTAGAATGACTTGGATGGCAAAAGTCAGCCATGATTTCCTGCCATTTATGACGTTTTCTATTAAAAATATTTCTGAGAGACAGAGAGAGCTTTACCTATAAGGGTAGGTGTTAGCTATGGAAGAGGACAAAGAGTTACAGTTGAAGTTTTTGAGTCTGATGGCATGGAGGGGTTTTCTTTGGTCCCTACCAGGCCATCTCGTGGTCTGACTGGACTTTTGTCAACGATTCGTTATATGGATTCACAAACCCGAAGCAGGTTGAGCGCAGCGGTTTCACAAAACCTTGCTACTGTTTTAGCAAGACCCCTTACTATTATATAAACACCATAACCTTCGTAGCATCCCACACTTCATTTCCTTGTTTTTCTCTCGCTATCCCTATCATCCTACCATCTCTTCAAGCCTTCAATTTTGGTATATATCCATATATATGCTCTCTCTCAAGTAGAAAGTAGAAAGCTTATAACATAATCTTGCTTAATTGTGCATTAAATTAATTCCAGGTTATTATCCATATGTCTCCTGCAATGGCGCTGAAAACAGAGACAAAGGAGGACGATACAGTCCTACCTGAAATCCAGTACCAGAAAGGAGTGAAGTACCTATGTGAAAATGGCATAGACAAAGTTCCCAAGAAGTACATATGGCCTGTTTCCGATCGACCCAATGTGAATGATGGGGAGCTAAATGAACTCAAGAAAAATCTCAACTTGCCCATCATTGATTTGGCAGAATTGCAGGGTTCCAACCGGCCACAAGTCCTTGAGTCCCTCGCTAATGCTTGCCAGCAATACGGTTTTTTTCAGGTACGTTAATTTTCAGTAATATGTTGCTAAAAATGCAAGTTATGATGAAAAGCTTTTAATTGTTGGTTAATGGGCGCAGTTGGTAAACCATGGCATTCCAAGCGATGTTATAAGCAGTATGATTGACGTGGGCAAAAGGTTTTTCGAGCTCCCAATGGAGGAAAGAGACAGATACATGTCTTCCGACATGCGGTCGCCGGTCCGATATGGAACAAGCTTTAACCAGGACAAAGACAGCGTGTTCTGTTGGAGGGACTTCTTGAAGCTAATGTGTCATCCCATGTCAGATGTCCTCCCTCATTGGCCTTCTTCTCCCGTCGACTTTAGGTGAAAGCTTAGCTTAGCTCATATATCTTTAATTAATTATTATTTCCTTTCTCATGATCTCCATCTCTTTCTTCAATATTTCTGTGACTCTGCAGGATTAGTTCTACCTTTCTATAACTTAAATAAGAAGTTGACTTGTGTTAAAAGTATTAATTAACGAATTCAATCCTTTTTTTTTATTGAGAAAATAATCGGTAATTTAACATCATATTAGAGTTGAGTTGATAAATTTATACCATTTTACATGTTGTCTTGTTAAAGTATTAATTAAACTTTTCTATGGGTGTAAATTAACAACTTGCAAATGGATTACTCCTAATCTCCTATTAGAGTTTATTAATAATAATTTTGAATAAGTTGCTTCTAGTTGTCGGCCACTTATATTGTAATCTAATTAATGACCAATTAAGTTGGTTGTTCATGGTTAAACAGGAAATCGGCTACTACCTACGCAAAACAAACAAAACACTTGTTTCTAATGCTAATGGAGGCCATCCTAGAAAGCTTGGGAATTGTGGGAACCACAGAGAAGAAGACAGAAAAAGATGAGATTTTAAAGGACTTCGAAGATGGGAGCCAGCTAATGGTTGTCAATTGTTACCCTGTATGCCCCGAACCCAATCTAACCCTAGGAATGCCACCTCACTCCGACTATGGATGCCTAACACTTCTTCTCCAAGATGAGGTCGAGGGTTTACAGATTCAATTCCAAGACAAATGGGTCACTGTTCAACCAATCGCCAATTCATTTGTTGTCAACGTTGGTGATCATCTTGAGGTGGGTTAATCAAACTAAGCGTAAATCTTGCTGTACGTGAATTATACTGTAGGGACAGTATTTCTTCAAATACGGTTAGAAAAAGTTCTTCTAACTCAGTTTATCAAATTGACATGTGTTAAAAAAGCATGTGAAAATTATATGTATTTTGAATACGTACATGCCAGTTTAATCAATTAAGTTAGATGAAATTCCTTCAATCCATTTAAAAAAAAATTAAAAAAAAAAAAAAGTTGTTCAAAATGAGAAATGTTATTCTGCTATATGATTGTAATGATATGACATTGACAATGTTAATTTTTACTGTTAATTTATTCAAGTTGTATAACAATATACTAAATATGATTACTTATTTGTAGTTTATGAAAGGCAAGTATGCTAACAATAATGAATTTGTTGACTCAATTTTGTCTCTCAGATCCTCAGCAATGGAAAATACAAGAGTGTCTTACATAGAGTCTCGGTGAATTCTTTGAAGTCTCGGATATCGGTGGCTTCTTTGCATGCTCTTCCTTACGATAGCATGGTTAGGCCATCGCCTAAATTAATCAACGAAGCGAATCCAAGGCGTTACATGGACACGGACTTTTACAGTTTTCTTGACTACATTTCATCCTGTGAACCCAAGAGGAAGAATTTCTTGGATTCCAGGAAATTGGGTTGAAGGAAAGTGAAATGGAATGTACCCTTTTTTCCTTTTTTTTTTGTTTTGTTTTTGTTTTTGAGTGGGTGAAGCAGGGTGACGATCAAACCCTAAACAGTAAACCCCACCTGATCACCCGCTGGTGTTAGAAGACAATGGTGAATTAGAGAATCTAGGCATATAGATTGTGTCGAGGATGATCTAGCTAGCTATATTAATTGTGTTTGAAAATAATAAATATATCTAAAGCTTTTCTTTTTGTATCTTTATTTTTGTCTTACTTTGCAATGTTTTTGTTTTTTGCACGGTAAAATAATCTAAAATCTATCCAAACCCTACCCACCCTTTCTTCACCTGAGCTAATTAAACCAAACCCTAGCCTACTTATTACGCCAATTATTTAATTATACAGGACAAATTAAATTGGTTTATATCTTAGTATATACACTCAAAATTTTTGAAATAGAGAATTCTCATCTCGAAGCCAAATGTTATTTTTGTTAGTCCGGAGGTTAAAATGAGAGTAATTGCATTCGACTCAGCTATTTGGAGAAATATTTGGTGAAATGCTACGGGGTGGTGTTCACTTACTAAATGTTAAAAAAAAAAAAAAAAAAAAAATTATTTTTTACTCTCTTAAATTATCTCTCATTAAAATTGAAAAAATAAGTAGCTAATTAAAATTGAAAAAGATGATTTTTTCTAGTTATAATAAAAAGAAAATTAATTTAATTTGTGAAAGAGGATGTGAATGCTCTTAAAACTTTCGTATTTCAAATGCATAAAGTAAACAACTCTTAAGAAAACGGTGGGTGCTTGTACGAACACATTAACTGGGGCCGGAAGAGAAATGTTTGATTTCTTACCTAGCCGCTAGTGATGATTTTTGTTTGGAAAGGTGTATATGATAGAGATGGAAGCATCCAAATCCATAAGCATATTCCAAGTACTCTTAAAAGGTTTCCCGTTGATTGATGTTTATTAATTATCACCTCTGAAAATTTACCATTTTGGTGTCTTCACATGACTCGCTATCATAGGATTTGGCTCGGGTGTTATTACAGCACTTAAATTGTACTTTTTTAAGGATTAAGATTGATTTTTTAAGAGTTGAAATCAATCTCAACCTTTGATAAGCTACAGTTTGGGTGCTGTTACAACACTCAAGCCGTATTCGCTTCCATGATGTCAAGGGAATAAAGATTTTTGAGTACTTTTTTCACTTCATGTGTGATTTCCAAATGCCCGCAATGATATGGAACAGAACTTTTCTCTAAACTCAGTGGTAAGAATTTTTTGTATTTCAATCTATTAAATTTATAATGTATATAATTCTCATGTACATTTTAAAAATTTCATGTATTTGAGAATTAATTATATGCATTTTGGACACACGCGTGTTAGTTTAATATATTGGATTTGAAAAAATTTCTCTAATTCAATTTTGAAAAAAAAAAAAAACTATTTCCAATTTTATGTAGCATAAAATTTTAGTAATTTTAAAATTATTTATGCGTCAGTTACAGTAAGAGACGTGAAGAAGTGGTCGTTTGGCGTCGCTCGTCATTTTTGTCACCAAGTTTAGTGTCGCTTACAACTAAACGACATTAGAATAAAAATTATTATGTGGTTTAGACAATAAACGACGTAAATTCATCACTTTAAAATCATTAGGAATAAACGGATGCAAAGTCCACGTCACTTTCATGTAAATGACGGAATTATAAAAGAAAAAGGATGAACTTAATTAATTAAAAGTATTTCATAAATTCACGAAGAATTCTTTAAGTGAATTAAGCATTAATATAATATTATATTCAAATATTATCTTTATCAACCAGGAAAAAAAAAAGAAATTATCTTTATCAAAAAGTTTAAATTCTATAAATTTGAACCCACTATTGTGGCTATTTCCAATTCTAAGATTTTTAATCATTCACTCTCTTTCTTCTCTAGAAAGAAAAAAAAAGGGTCAAAACTCCATAAAATGGCGGGCGCCCACCTCTTACTGAATTTGACGAAGCCAGATTAAAAGAAATTTCTGAAGACTCAGAACATAGACATTGAGGCCGCCTGTGTCCAAATCAAATCAATCTCGTGCTTGAATTTCAGAAGAGATGGCTTTGGTCAATAATTATATATGCTGGCCAATATTGATTGACTTTGGACCGAGACGCCTCATCTTAGTGGACACTCAAGCTGGTCATCGCCCAGACTTGACTTCGTTCCTATTGGCTGCTGTAAATTGCATGATATTCCACATCTTGGTTTCCAAATTTGGTCAACTGTCAACTGCCACAGCGGGCGCCCAATTTGAGTCCCAATCAGTAGCAATTGAGGGCAGCTATTGTAAGATAACTGTTGAGAAATGTTCCCATCAAACCAGCACATCTATATATGTTTTAAGGATTGATACTTGGTCATTTGGGTAAGGTAAATTGACGGGCTGATTAAGGCCCATTAAATTCATTAGGTTGAAAGAATAGAGAATGTAACTTAGTACGGGTCTCGGTTAGACTGAAAGTCTTCTCGGTTAAACTGGAGTCTCGGTATTTTATACGACTCAATCTCAACTAATTCACGAACTTCAGTCCCGAAAAAGTTATCTTCGATCCCTAATATCCTGGATAGATAAATATCGACATGTTAAACTCTAAGAAGAAGTGTCCTGAAGATTACTATTTATCCTGAAAATTTTGAGATAAGGTCTCATCTCCTCCCTTGGATAAAGGGGAATCTTATTCAAACTCTTTTTACAAGTTAGACACCAAATTCATTAGAAGAGACCAAAATAAACAGAAATGTGATCCCTATAAATAGCAGAACATTCCAAAGGTGGAAGGTACAAGAATTTAAGCTACTTTAGACTCAGAGATTATTTCCCCAGAAAACTAACTTAAGCATCGGAGTAGGTCTAGCATTATACCGAAAATTATTCTAACAAGAGCCATTAAGAAATTCAGTTAATTGTTTGATTAGGTGATTTGATAATTAAAAATTTATTTGGACAGTTATAATAATTGTCTCAATTGATAACAATTTGGACAACTAATTGATATCCATAATTTTCACATATTACTACAAAATGGTTCTATCAAGAAGAAGAAAAAAAAAAAGGGAAAAGACAAACTTGTGTGATTGTATGAGAAGTAAATCAAGCAATAGATAGTCATGAACAAGATTTGGTCTAATTAAGTTGGAACTTGATTTGTTGAGATTGAGACATTGTTTTTTGCGTCTTGTTGTAAGATATATGTTCTAATTCCTGCAAGTTCAGTTTTAATTAAAACTGTTTGTGACCAAAACATTATAGTCATTTACATGTATTGATTTTTGAGTAATGCTATATACTATATTTTTATTTCATAATTATTTTATAATGTTGATATAGCAATCTCAACCAGTTTTTAGATTTTTTTTTTTTTTAACAAGAATTGATCTGAAGCTTGGTTGAGATTACTATGTCAACATTATGAAATAATTATAAAACAAAATTGTGACTCATTTCTTTTTCTGTTTTTTTAATCAAAAGTACATGTTCAAAGCAAAAATAAAAGTCAAAATTTGTTATGGTCTTTAATGGGTTAAGTTAAAGCCCAAATAGTTTTGTTGTAATCCTTAATGGGCTAAGTTAAAGCCCAAATAGAAAAGGCCGAGTCTTCCTAATATTGGTCGAATGTAGGAATTTTTTTGTATTTGTGTTCATCGAGATCAAACATATTATTAGTCAATCTAAGACAATGGAGACAGATTAGGACGTTTACTACTACGGAAACTAAATGTTATCAAACTGCAGTTCATATTGTTCATAAATCGATGATGAGCAAAGACAAAAGGTCTCAAATTTTTTTTTTTTTTTTGTTACACTTGTGTAGTTAAACATTTCGAAAAATCTATTAAAAAATAAAAGACTCTAGTTTTTATCCATCAAACTTTAAACTTGTGCATTTTTTAAAAAGCATCTCCTTGCTTATTACGCAAAAACGTAGTATTTCTAAACATTTTCAAACTACCTTTCTTTTTTTTTTTTTAATAAAAAAAAAACTTCTAAATATAACACTTCATAGTTTTATTTAAATTTGGCCTACGACAAAAGAGTGCCTAATGGAAGATATGTTCCACTAAGTGATTCTAACCTAAAGCTAATTGTCGAAGACTGGTACCAATAGATCCACATTTTTAATTAAGACGGATGCTTGGGTGAGCGTTTGTGTCGGATTTGGTCAGTGGATGACGGAGATTAGTGGAGGAGGGGAGCACAGTGCCGGAGATTAGGTGAAAGAGAACCACGGTTTTTGACTGGTCGGTAGAGGGTTGAGATCAGGGGAGGCGAACGGAGCTCAAAAGAGAGAGTTACCACAAAAGAGGAATGATCAGTGGAGGGCGGCAGAATGGTTGGTGGAGATATGCTAAGTAGAGGAGGGAGAGAGAGAGAAGGCTATGAATTTGGAAAAATATGCGGGAGAGAGGAACCCGTGTGGTAGAGCATAAATTTTTTTTTTCTTTTTTTCTTTGAACTCGTGTAGTTCAAAATTTAATTTATTTATTATTATTTTTTTTAAGATTCAATTAACCCAACTCGGGTTAACTGTACGGAACCATTAACTCATTGCCAATATATCTATAAGTTTGATGGAGGTGGGCCCTTACTATTTAAAAAATAATAAAAAAACAGTAAAAAGACTCTTGGTCGACGCACAAGCCTTTCTCTTTAATTAATAGATATAAATTTAAGTCGTGTCCGATTCCAACAAAAAGCAAGCCTAGCCTCTATTACTTCATGCATGTATATGACTTAATAAGAAATACAATTGATGCTAAGAATTTTTACATGGTCGAATCGAATGATGGGCACCTACAAAAATAAAAAGACTATTAGGGTGATGCTGGTAGGAAACTTTCGATGTGTAAGTCAAATAATTTTTTTGAAATAACTTCAATAGACTTTTAGAGCTTTTTCTTGCCATCCATTTTATGGATGGTGGCTCTTCTGATAGGATTTTTTATGTGTTATCATATATGGGGTTTTCTCGATTTTTCAAAATTTTGAAGTTAGTCATGAAATGGTGTTTACTGATTTTTGTAATGTGCATATAGTTGTCTAATAGCTGTCTAATGGGCCAAAATCTTGAGGTTTTAAAGCGCACTTTAATTTTTTTTTTTTTTTTTAAAGTTATAAAGCACTTTAATTGAGTGAACCATTGGTTATTTATTTCCATATCAACACTCATCGGTTCTTATTCTCCTTACTCTCTAAAAATGTTCATAATGAACATCGATTTTTTTATTAATTAAATATTTTAAAAATTTTAACACTAAATTTTTCACCCCATTGTCTTAATAGAAATAAAATAAAATAATTTATTTTTCTTTCTCAAACTCATTTCAGCCAATTTCACAACACAATTATATGTATTTTAAGCTTTTGAAAGTCTTCAATAAATATTAAATAAAATGAAAACAATAAAACCAACTAAGAGTATATATTTGTTCATCTTATTTTTGTGGATCATTATTTTCTATTTTCCTCCTATATATTAAAAATTTCCAAAAACTCCAAACCCTATAAACGGCTAAAAAACCCAACCCAATCCACAACCTGTCGCACAGATTACAGTATTACACACCGACACAGACGCACAGAGTAACTTCGAACGCTCCTCCACTCTTCCAGTTCCGGCAATGGTGATTGAGAAAAACAAAGGCGCATAGAGAAAGAAAAATCATTATGCCTTTCTCACTCTCCACCTGTCTTCTCCTCCCAACCCCTGTCCTCAAACCCACCACCACCACCACTACTTTCTCTCTGAGACCCAGTTCTCAATTCCTCACCATCAAGTCCTCCGCAAACAACAACAACAACAACAAACCCAGTTCATGGGTGAGCCCAGACTGGCTCACTTCACTCACACGGTCTTTGACAATTACCAAAGACGACGACTCGGGCATACCAGTAGCCAGCGCTAAGCTCGATGACGTGTCTGAGCTTCTGGGCGGTGCTCTGTTCCTCCCATTGTTCAAGTGGATGAACGAGTACGGACCCATTTACCGGCTCGCCGCAGGGCCTAGGAATTTCGTGGTGGTTAGCGACCCTGCCATTGCCAAGCATGTGCTGAGGAACTACGGGAAGTATGGTAAGGGTCTGGTGTCTGAGGTCTCCGAGTTCTTGTTCGGGTCCGGTTTTGCCATTGCTGAAGGCCCGCTTTGGACGGTAATAATGCTGTCCAATTGTTTGAGGAATTGCTTGTGTGGTGGGATGGTTTTTGGGTAGAGTTGATTTATTTGATGCTTATGCTGGCTATGAATGGGAGTTTTTTTGGCAACGCTGTATATTGTTGGTTCAATGTGGATTGGATTGGTTTGGGATTGTGGTTTTGGTACATCATTTTAAACTTGTTTCAATGGTTTTAGTGTTGCCACTCGATTACTTTGATTTAGTAGATGTATGACTGATGATGTTGAAACTGATAAGCAACTATTTGTTTTAGTTTCAATGGGTTCTTGTCAAGATTGAGAAAGAGGACAAAATGCTTCAAAAAGGTTTAAACTGGCTTTCTTTCTCGATCTTTCAATGTTTTGTTTTAATAGATCTTATAGAACACATGGTTATTGATAATAACAAATTAATGTCGAGTCAAGTTGAGATTTTGGTGTTTCGGAATATGTGCGTAGATGATGCTCGTTTTTTTTTTTTGATAATTTACCACTTTAGTAAGCTTTGGGCCAGTAACAAAAAAAATACAATGAACTGGTTATGGTTCATATGATTTTTTATAGTTTTTGCTTGAGCTCAAATATCTTGTTTGAAATAGGCAAGGCGTAGGGCTGTGGTGCCATCACTTCACAAGAAGTATTTGGCAGTGATGGTTGATAGAGTCTTTTGCAAATGTGCCCAAAGATTGGTGGAAAAGCTCAAACCCGACACAGTAGGTGGCATTGCTGTAAACATGGAGGAAAAATTTTCTCAACTAACTCTTGATGTGATTGGTCTGTCCGTCTTCAACTACAATTTTGATGCACTTAATGCTGATAGTCCTGTGATTGATGCGGTTTACACTGCACTGAAAGAGGCAGAGGCCCGTTCCACTGATATATTACCATATTGGAAGGCATGTCTTTCTTGTGACCTGTTCATGATTTTCTATTTTACTTGTTTTGATAATTGTACCTAGCTAACTGTGTTTTGGTGTAGGTTAAAGCTCTTTGTAAAATAATCCCAAGACAAATAAAAGCTGAAAACGCGGTTACCGTGATAAGGAGAACTGTTGAAGAACTTATTGCAAAGTGCAAAGAGATGGTGGAAGCCGAGGGTGAAAGAATTGATGAGGAGGAATATGTAAATGATGCTGATCCAAGCATCCTTCGCTTCTTGCTTGCAAGCAGAGAAGAGGTCTGCTAGTGTACTTTATCTCCGATCTGTAGTATGTTTTGCTTGTGATCATTGTCTCTTCACTGTTCAGAATGCACATACGTAGAAGTTTTAAAGTGGAAAGGAATTGGTATTTAGATGTTTTGGGATTGGAAACTTATTGTTTTCCCGAAAGAATAATGGAAGAACTGGTTTTGGTAAATCATTCATTTTTTAATATGGTTACATGTACTTTTAAATATAAACTAGTGACTATCAAGACTTGAGACATGGGAGGAACATTTTTCGGTTATAAAATGTGCAAGTTGCTTTATCAGTTTCGTTGAGTCTGTGGAGCAATGTAGATTGTTTATGCAAATTTCTATAGAAAATTGATGAGATATCGCATTGGACTTGCTTAGGAATTTTTTTTTTTAAAAAAGAAAAATATATCATATTCAAATTTCTGTGGAGACATGGGAGGAACATTTTTCGGTTATAAAATGTGCAAGTTGCTTTATCAGTTTCGTTGAGTCTGTGGAGCAATGTAGATTGTTTATGCAAATTTCTATAGAAAATTGATGAGATATCGCATTGGACTTGCTTAGGAATTTTTTTTTTAAAAAAAGAAAAATATATCATATTCAACTTTGTCATTTTTTCATTGATTGCAATTTAGCATGTTCATCATGTTTTCAGCCTTCTTTTGAAGCTTGCAGGATTTTCCAAGCTTTTGGTCCTGGAAACATAGGAAAAGGAACTAAGCAAAGTTCTTCATATAACTGTACTGGCTGTTGTTGTCACCCAATAGTTGAGTTTCTATGCTTCTAGCATAAGATCTCTGCTTTTTCCCTTTTCTGGCCAGAAGTTGTCAGTTGCCCTTGAAAAATATGCATGCATTTGAATGTGGCAGACTTATCATCCTATGCTACATGTTTATTGTTATAACCTTATATCCCTATGAAGTATAAAGAACTTTGTTAAATTCAGAGTAGGTTTTGCATTTAATGATGGTTTGAAATTGTCTTTTTTAGCCTGGACTCTATGCTCTCTTGATGGATTTTGTATTATCCTAGATATGCTTTGTCTCAACCTCTAGTTTTGATACAATTGCTATATATTGTTTTAGGTTTCAAGTGTACAACTACGAGATGACCTTTTGTCAATGTTAGTTGCTGGTCATGAGACCACTGGTTCAGTGTTAACTTGGACACTCTATCTTCTAAGTAAGGTATCTTTTCCATTTGCAAGTCTCTCTTGACAATTTGAGCTTTCCATCGCATACAATTTATACTGTGGCTAATTTTAGCAGCAGACTGCAAATTGCAGACTCTCTGTGTTGCAAATGCAGAAGAAGTATGGGAAAGTTGAATTGTATATTTATCTCTTGATTTTTTTGGACAGATTTCTTTTTTTTTTTTCCTAATGAACCTTGTCCTACTCTTCTGCTTTAGCTACCAATGTTTTGAAGCCTGAACTAACAGTTGGCTCAAAAAAGGGTTAAACAAATGTAATTTGGTTCTGATAATATTCAAATGGTCTTAATAAGTAATTTGAAAGAGATTGTGGCGAGATCTTTACTGACTCAAAGTTTTGGATGGCCACTAGCTCAAGTCTTATGTTTTTTAGCATGGATCTGGTGATCTCTAGAACATGTGTAAATATTGTATGTAAGTTGATTCCCATGATTAAGATCGACTGCCTATTGTTCATCATTTTTTTATGTAATTTAATTTTTTTTTTCCTATGCAGGACTCGTCCTCATTGGTGAAAGCACAAGAGGAAGTTGACAGAGTTTTACAGGGAAGGCCTCCTACTTATGAAGATATTAAGGATCTAACGTTCTTGACCCGCTGCATAATTGAGTCACTCCGTCTGTACCCACATCCTCCTGTAGGTTGCTTTCTTTCTCTTCCGCTCAAGTGGAGTGTAAAACAAAAATTTTAACAGAAAACAGAAGAGTATATGTCAATTCTATTGACTCAGTTTCATGTTGGTTTCACTCTTCTGAATCTTTTAGGTCTTGATAAGAAGAGCTCAAGTTGCTGACATGCTTCCTGGAGCTTACAAGGTTAATGCTGGTCAAGACATTATGATTTCTGTATATAACATTCATCGTTCCTCACAGGTATCACTTTGTGTTGCTCAGACTTCTCTTTTGTGGTCAATTCCAGCTTCTCTTTGTGTGCATTTCTCTAATTTGATGCATGTTTAGACAAATTTGAGATGTAAGATGCACTTACCTTTCCACATTTTTGGCAATTCCAATGTGATTTTACAAGGTCTGGGAGAGAGCAGAAGAGTTTCTGCCGGAAAGATTCGACTTGGAAGGCCCAGTACCTAATGAAACAAATACAGATTTCAGGTATTGTTGTCTTTATATCCCTTCAGAGAGTAAAATTTGCTCTTTCTATTTCTTAATCCCATTTTCAGAAATATGTGCTCTTTATTGGAACTATAGCTCAAACACATTCACTCTTTGCTTTTACTAATAGAGCGAATATATATATATATACCACAGATTCATTCCATTCAGTGGCGGGCCACGTAAGTGTGTTGGTGATCAGTTCGCTTTGCTGGAAGCTATTGTTACTCTCGCGATCTTTCTGCAGCACATGAACTTTGAGTTGGTTCCTAACCAAACCATTAGCATGACTACTGGAGCAACAATACATACAACAAACGTAACGTTTTCTGTGTCTTGCTAGTCAATGCACACACGAGTACAAATTAGACGGATTACTTGAATTCTGAAGCAATATCATGCATTTCTGTGTTTGTGACATATCAAACAATCGATGAGTAGTGTCCGGTTTGCTGTTGATTTTATTTAACCTTAATAGGCATTTTATAGATTTAACTGTCAATGGTTCCTGTGTGATTTTAACATAATTATTGCAAGGTTTAGTTTGGTTTCGAAGAAACAGAAGACGAAATAGAAAAGATTTTAATTCATCATATTAGAGCTGGCTTACCTCTTATGATGCGTGTAATGTGCTTTGACATGGTGATATTGTTGCAGGGCTTGTACATGAAACTGAGTCAACGGCAAACAAATTCTGCATTTGTTCCCTCGGCTTCTAGGTAAGCTGTAATGTTGTATATATTGTTGATTTATAATCCAGGTGGGTTCTAGCATAAAAAGTGTTGTAGTAGTGCAGTTTTGTAAGAATCATAATATTGTTCTAATTCTTTTGACTAACAGAGAGAAATATTTTCTATTATTGTTGACTGACTACATAGCGACCAATGAGGACTATAGTTAGGGGTGGGAACTTTTTGACACGATTTTTGCGAACCAACCCCATTGCTCCTCATTTTTGAGAAATAAAAAAAAAAATTTAGGTGTGGCCGAATCACTTCCTATTGGCCAAAGGAGGTGGCTTGGCCATCTCCTGGAACCTCCTCATTTTTTTTTCTCGAATTTATAAGAATATTTAGTCTTATTGAAACTTTTTTAAGGATAATTTTGTCTTTTTGCTGGCTTTGTGTGAGACATTAATAATTTTTAGTAATTTGGAAGAGATATTGACAATAGTGTGATAGTTTTAGAAAGGTATATACATTTTTCTAAAAATAAATTTTCTGCTCCAACCAATTTGACTGAAAACTTTGTCCGCATTTGTAGGTGGTAGCCATGATGACCTCACATCATTGTTTGGAAAAAAAGAAAAATGGAAAAAAAAAAATACAAAATTTTTTACAAAAAAAAATCTTTTACAAAGTGATGTGGCATAACATGATTGGGAAGAAGATGAATTTAAATTTTAAAAAATATAATTCTTTGTAAGAGATTTTTTTGTAAAATTTTTTGAAAGTCTTAACATTACTCGCCGCAAATATCCCATAAGTGGAATAGCGTATCTCTCACTAAATCCACACACCAACTCCCATATTTAACTTATCTATTACAAATTTATCTTTGTGACAAATAAATATGGTGGTTTGAAAATGAACTTATAAATTCCTGTGATTCAGTTATCTCCAAAATTGGCCTCTAAAGATGGTCGAAAAACCTTCAAGAGGTTCTTGGTATTCGTTAATCATTTCAGATGGTCAGCCAACCATTCTCAAACTAGTATTTTTTTTTTTAAAAAAAATTATTTATTGGTCAAATTATAATTTTATAAGAGCTCTATGGGAGAAAAAATGGTCATAATTTGAACAGAGTAATGATTTTGTTATAGGGGTATACCACATGGATTTATCATAAGTTCATTTTGAAATGTTAAACTAGAGGACTGATTTAATAATGTTCCCTAAATATATTAAAATAGGGACATGGGTGACTCACATTCTTCTGTTTCTAACTTGGTGCAAGCTAAGCATATTGAAACTAGCCTGACCTGGCTTGAAACAATCGTGCTGAATCAATGGTTTTGTGACTAGGATTCAAATTCCCTAGCCTATAATCCCATACAAAATTGTAGAGAGCTGTAAAGAGAGGTCTCCTACTTAAGGAATTTGCTCGGGCTGGTAATTAGGCCTCCTATTCAAATAAGAGGCCCTCTCTCACAGCCCATCTCTACTTAAAAAGACATGAATAATAATAATAATAATTTTTTTATTATTTTTTAAACAAGAGTACTATATAAGGGTAGATTAATAATAGTACGTCAGTATAATAAAATAATATAGAGAAATCATATAGTAATCTTTTATATAAAATTAATAAAATAATATAGAGATATCATATGGTAATCTTTTATATAAAATTAGTCGTTAAGATAAAATATTATAATCTAAAGAATATGTCAAAACGTCAATGGTGTCAAGAGAGTAGCTGTTTACATATAGTTCAGAATAGCGACTCAAAAGAGACTCAGAGAAAGAGAGAGACAGCATGGAGGACGAGAACAGGAACAGAGCTCTAGCCTCCAGCCTTTCCACCTCTCTGTCTCTTAGGCCGCACTGTAAGACCTTTTACTTTCTTTTTTCTTTTTTTAATCTTTTCTTTTACTGAGCCGAGAGACTTAGACAATTTCTCCTTCTCCATTTCAAACAACACGTTTTCCACGGTCAGGAAAAAAAGATAAAAATGTGTGGCTGTATTTGTTTTGCTTTTCAGTCTGCTACCTGACTTGTTAACCCACAGCACACTTTTGTTTGTTTTGCTTTTAAGAGTTTCAGTATTTGCCACGTGACTTTTCGTTGTTTTGTTTTTTTTTGGAATTTTTTTTGTTTGCTTTTCAGAGTTTCAGTCATTTTATTTTTATAAAATTAGTTATGGTTTTTTCAACAACACTTTAAATTAGTAAATTACTATTAAGGACATGAAGGTGTTTTGCCTTTTGGGAATGTGACTTGTAAACAGTACACTTGATTTATATATAAGGGATTTGTTTGGTGTATTTTTAAAATTTTAAAAATTAATTAGCATTTTTTTTAATTAAATGGGATCTACTTTTTCATTGAAGAGATGGGTCTCATTTGATTAAAAAAATAAAAAATAATACTAATTAATTTCTTAAAAGAAGTTTTAGTTGATGTGTAAACATTTTTTTATATATAAAACCATTATGTTTCTTTTTGTCGGTAAAAATTTACATTAATAATAAGTCAGCTTAATAATAGAGAGATATTAGATGGTAATCTTTTATATGGACGTCCGTCTAGCACTATCCCTTTTATATAACATTAGCCGTTAAGATAATATATTATAATCTTAACATTAGTCGTTAAGATGGCGTCAAGAGAGTAGCTGTTTACAGTTTACACGCGATTCTGAAGAGAGACTCAAGAGAGAGAGAGAGAGAGAGAGAGAGGAAAAGAAGAGGAAGTGAGAGAGAGAGAGAGAGAGAGAGAGCATGGAGGACGAGAGCAGGGAGAGCAGGAACAAAGCACGGCTGGCCATAATGGAGCTGGCCAACATGATCAGCGTGCCCATGTCTCTCAATGCCATATGCCGCCTCAACGTCGCGGACGCCATCTGGCAAGGCGGTTCCAACTCCCCTCTCTCCGCCTCTCAGATCCTCGCACGTGTCCTCCCCTCGGGCGATCCCGAGAACCTCCAGCGCATCCTCCGCATGCTCACCAGCTACGGCGTCTTCGACGAGCAACTTACCGACGCTGAGAGAAAGTACTCCCTCACCGAGATCGGCAAAACGCTCGTCACCGACGTCGAGGGCCTGTCCTACGCGCCCTACGTGCTCCAGCACCACCAGGACGCGCTCATGGGAGCGTGGCCGCTGATGCACGAGGCCGTAGTGGACCCCGCCTGCGAGCCCTTCGTGAAGGCCAATGGCGAGCCGGCGTACGACTACTACGGGAAGAGGTCCGAGATGAACACCCTGATGCAGAGCGCCATGTCGGGTGTATCCGTTCCGTTCGTGAAGGCGCTGTTGGACGGCTACGATGGGTTTGAAGGAGTGCAAAGACTGGTCGATGTGGGCGGGAGTGCAGGGGATTGCCTGCGGATGATCCTACGGAAGCATCCTAACATACTTGAAGGGATCAACTTTGATCTGCCCGAGGTCGTGGCCAAAGCCCCCCAGATTCCTCGTAAGAGTCGTTATTGTTTTTGTCTATTATTTTCTATAGTTGTTTTGACAATTGATAACAACCTGACTAGCTGCAATTGACTAACTATTCTCTCTCAAATATATATATTAAGAGCGAAATCCCAAAAATTGACCAATTTTTTTCTTATCATTGGACGTCTGAATCTGCAATTGATTCAGGGCAAAAAAGAAAAGAAAGGGAATTTGCATTTGAGTGGTTGCCAAATATGCTTTGCCTAAATAATATATAGCATATGCTGATGAGTAATATTAAAGTTTTGGGGTCCAGTTTTAAATAGTAATTTACTGTAAGTATTTGATGAAGAAAAATAACTGCTGAATAGATATTCTTTTATTTGACACGATGTAGGTGAATTTTTTTGTTAAATTTTTTTTTTTATTATTAATTTTTTTTAAAAAATTAACAAAACAATTTTAGACATAAAATACTCAAAATTATTATATTAAAATATTTTTTTTTAAAGAGTAATAACTGCTGAATAGATATTCTTTTATTTGACACGATGTAGGTGAATTTTTTTGTTAATTTTTTTTTTTTTATTATTAATTTTTTTAAAAAAATTGACAAAACAATTTTAGACATAAAATACTCAAAATTATTATATTATTTATTTATTTATTTTTTTTTTTTAAAAAAAAAAACCTCTAAAAAAAGCATTAACTAACGCAGCCGTTGTTTCTTTTGGCAGGAGTGACCCACGTGGGTGGCAACATGTTCGAGTCAATTCCTGCGGCTGATGCTATCTTCATGAAGGTGTGTCTATTTGTAAAAACTTTCTGTTTCTTTTTCGGCTCTCTACAACCCTATCTACTCCTTCTATCCAGTTTATATGTAATGATCTTTCTATATATATATATATATATATATATAATTTTATATTTGGGTTTTAACAAAAAGTAAAAATAATATAAGCAAATAAAAAGTAAAAATTTTTAAAAAATAGACATGCATTTTTTATGTCTAGAAAAGAAAAGAATGAATAAATTTTTTTTTCTTCTCTCTCTCTATATATATAGCACTTACGCGGTGCAGCTCTACATCTCGAAAAGAAACAGGGACAAATGATTTTAAAATTGGCCATTTATCCTCGTGATAATTAAAATGAGAGGATTTGGCCAAAGTTGTCCAATCTCCAACCACATCCACATGTAGCCTGATCTGTGTGGCTTGAGAACCACCACACTCTCTCGCTCGCCAAGTTGGAATTACATCCTGCATGCGTGAGACTTTCCGTCCAATATAGGAAATTAATTCCGGATAGGACAGGAGTAGGAAAGTGTCATCATAGTTGTTAGGGACAGTTTTCGGTCTAAGACTTTAAGAGCTTACTAGAGTGGGCCGACGGGGCATAACTCTGATGCTTAAATTAGTTTATTGGAAATAATCTTTTATGAAATCTATATTAAAAAGTAAATAAACTTTTCAATACCTTCGTTCCGAAGTGTCCTCTCCTTTTATACCATTTTCTCTTTGTTTAGGAATTGATGAAGTCTCTTTACGAGTTCCTAGATTCTGTCTCTATTAGTGAATGTGGGCTGCTCTACTCTTGGATGGACCCCATTTACTTCAATGGTCACTTCCGAAATAATCTTTACACTATGCTTGCTATTGACGTTTGTTACATTAATATGACACTTTTTAGGATTAGGTGGGCTACCACATGTTGGCCTTTGAGGCGTGGTGTGAACATGCTGTCATTAAATGTCCATCTCTTTTGAGGTGTGTATTTCTTTGAGGACCATAACTTTTGTGATAGCTTGTAGTTTGAATTTTTGGCTAACGCTTCTCAAGTCCTGCATGCGCTGCTCATGGTGAGACCTTCAAGTAAAGCTTGTGTAACCTGATTCACACTTGCAAGCCTATATCAAAGGCTGGGCCCCGAAAGGCCCTACGGGCCTTGGACCATTTTCGAATCTTTCTGGATTTTTAGTGCTGGGCCCGAAGCTCATTTTATTCTCCAACAATAATCCTGAATGTTGTGTTCATCATGGGGTCTATCTATTAAGTTGAAGTTTTTTTTTTCACAACCAACACAACTACAAAGATTTCCTAACAACCACCCACCCCATTTACTCACAACAATACATTTTGATATATGCCCCAATTGTTACAAATAGCAACATTTTCATCACTCATTTTGGTTGGATTTTAAGCTGCCAAATTAAAGCTCTTGCCCTTCAATTAGTTCTTCTATATTACTAAAAAAATGCTATTATTTACACTTGTATATATATGCTTCATGTCCTTTGCACTATTATTTACGTTAATGGCTGTGATCTCTTTTCCACCAAATCACATGTATACTTTAAAGCTTATGATAATCTTCTAATCTGTACTTAATTTTGGCAGTGGATCTTGACGACATGGACAGATGATGAAGTGAAGTTGATAATGGAGAATTGTTATAAAGCACTCCCAGTTGGAGGGAAATTGATTACTTGCGAGCCTGTGCTGCCGGAGCAGACGGATGAAAGTCATAGGACTCGTGCCCTCTTAGAAGGAGACATATTTGTCATGACCATCTATAGGGCAAAGGGTAAGCATAGGACTGAGGAAGAATACCGGCAGCTTGGTCGCTTGGCTGGTTTCCCCCATTGCCAGGCATTCTATATTGATTATGTCTTTACGGTTTTAGAATTCCGAAAGTAAATGCATGAAAGAGATCATCTGAGTTACTTAGTGTGTGTAACCCCTACCAATAACATTGCTTAAAACAAAAACAAAAACAAAAAAACTGAAATTAGGGGGTTACCACGTCTCTTGTATTATTTTTCTATTAAAACCCTACCAAGCATCAATAAATGTATCTTGATACTCTTTCCCCTATTTTCTTCTTCCATGACAACTTTCGACAGAGATTCCTAATAATTTTGTTGTCCGAATTATTAACATTTGTGAGAATTAATATGAAGCTCATATGTCCAAACAGTTTTGGATTGCCTATATGTCCACTTGTTTGGACAAACAGGTCACGTAAAGACTTTCTCACATTTACAAACAGTAAAATGATAGAAATTTGCATATTATAATCTTAAGAATCCTGACTCTCTCGATGTAGTTTAAAAAAGAAAAAGAAAAAGTCCTTTCTCCCTCAATCCCTTCTATTTATTTAATTATTGATTTTTATTTCTTAGGGTTATTTATAAAAGTTTAAAAAGTGAAAAATCTTAGTTAAAGTTAAAGGTCTCCAACCCAAGCAGAATCTACTAGCTGCACGTTATATTTTATGATTAGGTTTTGATAATTTGACGTTTTACCATTATGAGATTTAACATACGGAATTTGAAGTGAGAGAGAGAGAGAGAGAGAGAGAGAGAGAAATCCATTAAATCTAATCCAAGCCCAACTTAAAAAGAGTAATATTCTAACAGCCTATATGATTTTGGCCCTTGAATTATGTTTTAGATTTCAATTTCATCACTAAACTATCGATTGTTTTTACTTCAAAAAAATAAAAACTATCAATTGTTCTAATTTTTTATTTTTTATTTTTTGTAATTTCAATTAATGTTATAATTTAATCCTTAGAGTTATAGAAACGCCTTAACGTTAAATCACGGTAATCCCCATATGAAATCGTAATATTTACCGATGTACGTAGTAGACATTATTTGTACACATGTCCTTATAACGCGCGTAGACTTGATAATACATCAGATAACAAGAGGGTTTTCACAAAATTAGAACATATATATGAAGACATTTCAATTTTCATGCACACCGCCTAACGTACACTAGCTAGGAGACTAAAGAATAACAATAGGATAATAAAAACATATATATATATATATATATATAGGAGAGTAAAGAATATGTACAAAAGAATGAGTGAGACAAAAGGAGAATAAAGAAGCACCCTCTTACACTCCAAAGTTTTTGATAGCATTTTTATGAAATAGAAAAGGAATATATACTTGAATTAACCAAGCTGCGTACTTCGTGAAAACACATGGAACCGAGAGACTACCTATAAAATGCCGAGTCGTAGGTATTGGATTTGTTCACCATCTTCAAAACTCACAAGCTCCCAACTCTCATCCCAATTTAGCAAAGAAACAACAACCAATAACTTCCTCTCCCCCAAGTCAACAACATGGCTGAACTTGCCTACGGCATGGCAGAAAATATCTTGGAGATGCTAGGATCCCTTGATCACGAAGAGATCGGCTTGGTATTGCACATCAAAAGCGAGCTGACAGACCTTGAGGTGACCATGACAACCATTAAAGCCGTCCTCTTGGATGCTAAAGAGAAGGAAGCTGCTAGCAATCGTAGGCTGAGCATCTGGCTAAGGCTGCTCAAAGATATATTTTATGATGCAGAGAATGTGCTAGATGAAGTGGAGTGCGAAGTTTTAAGGAAGCAAGTGGCGGTCAGAACAGAGGTATGTGATTTCTTTTCATGTTGTCGTGTCCTTGCCTTTCGTTCTCAAATGGGTCGCAAAATCAAGAACATTAGGGAGCGATTAGATAAGATTGCAGCTGATAAGGATAAATATAATCTCACAGAACGAGTTGAAGATAGGCAAGTCATGCGCCGAAGGAGGGAGATGACACATTCATATGTTCCACCTTCAATTGTCATTGGTAGGGAGAATGATAAGAAATATTTAACAGATCTTTTGAGGAAACATGATGCTAACAGAAATATTAATGTCAATGTAATTTCTATAGTTGGATTAGGAGGGTTGGGGAAGACCACACTTGCTAAGTTGGTATATAATGATACATGTGTAGTTGAGCATTTTGAATTGAAAATGTGGGTTTATGTGTATGAGAATTTTGATCTTACTAAATTAATAAGAGCAATCCTTACAGAATTAGGTGTTACAATTGATGAAAAGTCAAGTACTGTAAATGAGTTGCAAACCAACTTGAGAGAAAAGTTAAAGAATAAGAGATTTTTACTCGTCTTGGATGATGTTTGGAATGAAGATCGTAATAAATGGTTTGAATTGAGAGATTTGTTACTTGGTGGTTCTGAAGGAAGTAAAATTTTAGTGACAACACGTAACAATAATGTTGCCTCCACTATGGACACTGTTTCCACATACAATTTAAAAGGTTTATCTGAAAAGGATTCTTTGTCTTTGTTTGGAACATATGCATTTAAGGAAGGGGAAGACAGACAATTTTCAAACCTTTTAGAAATTGGAAAAGGAATTGTGAAAAAATGTAAAGGAGTTCCATTGGCACTTAGGACTTTAGGCAACTTACTTTTCTCAAAGGTTGATGAACGGGAGTGGCAATTTGTGAGAGATAATGAGATATGGAAATTAAAACAAAATGAGGATGATATTTTACCTGCATTAAAACTAAGTTATGATCAAATGTCATCTCACTTGAAGCAATGCTTTGCAATCTGTTCTCTTTTCCCAAAGGATTATTTATTTGATAGTGGTGAGTTGATTGCATTTTGGATGGCGCATGGACTCCTTAATAAAAGGCTTAATAGTCAAAATCTAGAGTTGGAAAATGTTGGTGACATGTATTTCAAGGAGTTGTGGTCCAAATCTTTCTTACAAGATGTTGAGAATGAAGTCTGGTACAATAGGTATGTGTTTAAAATGCACGATCTCCTCCATGATCTTGCACTCAAGGTTGCTGAAGAAGAGTGTTCAATAATCCACTTTCACACCCAAAACACTGCTACATCAGCTCGTCATTTGTCAATTTTACACAATGGTCTACAAGTTCCGAATAACTTTTCCACGTTAAGTAGTGGTGTGCGGACCGCTTTGTTCCCAACCGAGCAACAAGTGTCGGCCTTAGTTGAAGCATGCATCTCGAGATTCAAGTACTTGCGGGTGCTTGACTTAAGTTTTTCATCTTTTGAAGTGTTGCCAAGTTCTATCAATACTCTGAAGCATTTGAGATATCTGTGCCTAGCTTGGAATGAGAATATCAAGAAACTTCCCAATTCCATTTGCAAGCTGTACAATTTGCAAACTTTGCTACTTCATGGATGTATGCGACTTGAAAGGTTGCCCAAAGATGCAATGAAGATGATTAGCCTCAGGTATTTGACAGTAACAACAACTGACACGTGCTTGTTTGAGAATGGTGTATGCTTCTTGAATTCTCTTCGGTTTTTGGCTGTTGTTAAATGTCCGAGACTAGAGTCCTTGTTTCAAGGGATGGACGGGAGCCAGCTTACCAACCTTCGGACATTAGTTGTTACAGATTGTGAAAGGTTAACCTCTTTGACACATGATATCAAACACCTAACCGCCTTAGAGACCTTGGCAATTGAGGATTGTAAAGAGCTTAGTTTGACGGGAGGAGAAGACAATTGGGATCTGATCAGGTTGAGCCTTAGAAAATTGAAGATTCAAAATTTACCAAAGCTGGAGGTTTTGCCGCAATGGCTCCAAAGATCTGCTAACACTTTACAGTACCTGCATATTTCAACTTTTAAGAACCTCACGGCCTTGCCGGAGTGGCTGCCAAGTCTAAAGTCACTTCACACAGTTGAGATTGTCAATTGCTCCAAGTTGTCATCTCTTCCGGAGGGGATGGATCGTCTCACTGAGCTAAGAGAATTGAAGATTGAAGATTGTCCTGAATTGATTGATTAGGAAATGCAGAGAGGAAGAACGGTTGAAGATCACTCATATACGGAAGGTTCAACTGGTAGAAAATTGGCCCACACAAATGAAGAAGTAGCTGGTAAGATTGCATTCTTTAACATTTCAATATCAATCGTTAATATTAATAATTTTTATTTATTCTAGTTATATTTGTTTATTTTTTCTATTGTAATCACGTATTTTTCACTTGTTTTGTTCTCATCTTAAGTTAACATGTCTATAATATATTTGCAGCTTCCATGGCATGAATTCAGCAAGAGATGGAGCAACTATTAAGCCACCATGCAGCTCAGTTCAAAGATAATTTGTTCCTTGATTATGTTGTAAACATGTCAATCATTATAATTTGTATTATTAATTAAGAGATGTAAACAAATAAATATTTGTGTAATTGTATTTCTTACTATGGCATGTAAATAAATTAAGATGGTGATGCTTATACTTTTGTGACTGCATTCTTGTTTATAAAGTTGAAATCATATTATATTTGTCACCAACTCCTTTTTTTTTTTTAAAGTGTAAAAAAGAAAAGAAAAGAAACTCCTATTTTACCTCTCTTTGAATGAAGAATTGATTAACTGAATTAAAAAAAAAAAAAAAAAAAAAACTGTCCAAATTAGTGTACATCCCAATCCATTTTTTGTCTCAATCAATCTCGTTCTCTCTTAGATTGAACTTTTGGAAAAAAATATAAAAAAACCTCTCATATTAACAGCCTAATTGAAACGAGTATACTAAAATGACAAGTGGTATATGTCAACCCAAAAAACTACCAATATGATATAAAAAAGCCTATTTTCAAAACTTTTTTCTAAAATACCCTTAATTTTTTAATAAAAATAAATTTTTTTTTTATTTTTTATTAAAAAATTAAGGGTATTTGAAAAAAGTTTTGAAAATAGGCTTTTTTATATCATATTGGTAGTTTGTTGGGTCGACATATACCACTTGTCATTTTGAGGGGCTCATTTCAATTAGACTATCAGTATTGGTGAGTGGGTCTTTTAACTCTGACCGTATATTTAAATTAACGTCTGATTTTTATATGGGGAGTATATTTAAATTTTTAATTAAGGTATACATTCTATTGGATTAAAGTCTATAATGGGTGGGTCGTCGGATAGCCCACTAACGTCATAGAAGGAATTTTTTTTCCCACCACCTCCCCTTTTGTTTTTATTTTTTGTTTGACATGATAAAGATGTATAGGTGACAATTTTTGTGGAGGTAGCAAACATTTCTGCAGATGACAGATGGACGAAAGGATGGAATTCAGAGAAGAACAATGCTAATTAGTATATTGCTACATGATATAATTAAAATGATGTAGTAGTAAAAATTAACAATTTAGGTCAACAGAAGCTTTGTGAAAAGAAAAGAAAAATCAATTACTTATTTTTACTGTCAAATTATTTCAATTGTATAACAATTTTAGAAATTACATTTCTCAATCCAAAAGGTGTGTTAATAAACATGTTAGATTTGAGTAATGCTATTATTTATATCTATTTATCACACTTATTTCATATCTGATTAATCGTATCAATCATTTAAAAAAAAAAAAAAAGTCATTTAAAATACGTCAAGCCAACTAGTATAAAATAAGTGTGAAAGAATAATTTAATATTTTTCATTGAATTTAAAATAAATCTATTTTTCACACCTATTTTATCACACAAAAAGGTTGAATTGTCACTTAAAAAAATTAAATTTGTTATCACCATTCAGTTCATGTCACGTTATTTAGTTTAAATTTATTTAAAGTTGTCATGATAAAATATGTGCCAAGTATAACATTATTCTTGGATCCTAAAATTAAAGTAATATAAGTTGACAAACGATGAGCACAAGAAGAAAGAACAAGAACAAGATGGTGGAATATTTTATATGGATCCAAACGTCGATGGCGCCGAGAAAGTACATCAAAAAAAAAAAAGGGCCCTACTTTGCCTCGTTATCTTCATTGGAAAGGTGTATTTGCTTTGTTATTATAAAACAAGTCAAGGAATTATACGACTCAGTTCATTGATGTCGTGGTATTGCCGTAGGCGGGCCTCTCTGCGTTCAGTTAAACCGCTCTACTGGCCGTTTTTAGATACGCATTTCAGTCTCTCTCTCTCTGTGTCATCTCTCGCAAACTGTTCTCTATGAAACGTCAAACTAACGAAAATAAAATAACACCCTTCGCAACAATGACCAACTAGCTAACTCTCTCTCTCTCTCTCTCTCTCTCTGTGTGGTGGGTAGTGAATGATAATGGTGGTTGTGGTGGTGTTGAATTTTTCATGTTTGAATCGGTGAGAGAGTGAGTGGCTGAGGAGAAAATGTTCAGGCTGCACCACAAGAACAGGGATGCCAAATCAGGGGACAGAGTGGATTTCAAGCTCTCCCGCTTTAAGGCCCTCCAGGTACACTACTATTTCGTTCTGTGATTCATTGGGTACTAACTTCTTCTTTTTTTTGGCTTTGGAATGAATTATTATTGGTGCATTGTTAGAATCAGATATCAGATATGTTGGATGTTTGTTCAAAATGCAAATGATCTTTACAAAGGAATGTTGGGGGCTTATGAACTAATAAAACAATGGCATATAATTGATAATACCATTTATTATAATTAGATAAAGAATAAGAAATTCTTTTGTGGTAACAGTTATTATTCGAAATTTTGAATTTAAGGGTATTGGTCAGTTCTTGAGATGAACTGTGAGATGCTTAGGGATGCAAGGAAACTTTTATGGAGGTTGGGTGTTGCAAATTGTGGATGCAATTATCAGTCTTTAAATTTTGTTGTTAATTATTGTATTCAAACTCTGAAAAGGATCTAGGAAATTTATTAACATTGTTAGATTTAGGTCCAAGTCATAAATAGTGATTGCTACCCACATCTTGTGCTTGTTCTTTGTTCTGATAGGAGGCTTCAGTGTGAGCCTTCATTCCCTCACCTACTAGGGGCTGAAATTATCATTCAATATTTATTCATATATTTAATTTTAGTAATTGAGTCTGAGTATAGAATTTTTAGGAGATTATGAATATTTAGGTTTATTTTCTTTAGTCTAAGTTAGTTTTATCTGGGTTTATTAGGTTTTGTGGATATCACTTGGCATGGAGCTTTTTTAGGAAAGACATGATGTTGCGTGACTTTTGAAATTGGAGGACTTTGATTTCAGCGTAGCGATAGCAAATTAGCAATACATCTTCTTTCTTCAATAAATAAAAATGCTAACTGACCACATTTCTTTTTATATTTTTAAATATTTTTATTTTTTATTTTTTTTTTGTGGTAGATAAACAAAAAGCCATTCTCAAGGGTCACGATTTAATAACCTTTGACTTTATACAGAGTTATAATTCCAATGTTCTTTGCAGTTTGAATCATCAATCACGTGACTGGAAGACCATAACTATTGAAAAGATCATGCAACTAGTATGACTTAATTTATGCTAATCCGAGCACCATCCAAGGATAAAATTACCATAATAGCATCTTCTCTAAGAGGGGTCTGACCGCAATACATGCATCACATCGGATTTGATATGGACTCCTAAACTTTTGAATATTGTTGTTGTGGTGGTTGTTTTCCCTCTTGTTCTTGTTCTTTTTTTTTTTGGTCCATTCGATTTATATCTTAACTACTTCCTTTTCAAATTAGTCTGGCAAATTTTTCGTTCAGTTGATGCATAAACAAGCTTTTGAAGGATCTTTAGTCAATAGTCACATATTTGCTTACGACTAATTTTTGTGATAAAAGGTACCGAAAGGATGGGAGAAGCTGCTTGTATCTATTATCTCTGTGGAAACTGGGAAAACAACAGCAAAGTCAGGCAAAGCACTAGTGCAAAATGGAAGTTGTCAATGGACAGATACTCTGTCAGAATCTATATGGGTTTCACAGGATGACTCTTCAAAGGAGCTACAAGATTGTTTCTTCAAGCTTGTGGTCTCCATGGTATTGTTGTTGCCACCTCATACTATTTATGTGGTCATTAACCGTTTTCGTGTTCCCTTTTTTTTTCTTTGAATGAGGATGTAATGCCATCCTCTCTTTGCTGATTTTGTAGTCTCTGAATAAATTTTTGAATATGCTTCTTAAATTTCTCTTTTTATGCTAAGAATGTGCTTCTTGCATGCCTGAAATCCATTGGCCTATACTAGCAATGACTTTCTTACTGTAGGGTTCAGTTAGATCTGGCATCCTTGGAGAGGCCACAGTCAATATGACAGCCTATATGAGTTCAAATGCTCCTGTTCCAGTTTCGCTGCCATTGAAAAAATGCAATTATGGGACAATTTTACAAGTGAGTTTTATAATTTTATGCTATTTATTTCTTGGTGTTTGTTTTGACTTTGCCACATTACTCATTGAAAATATTAGGGCCTTTATATTATACCTATGTGATATTTTGCCTCCTTTGGGGAGAGGTATTTTATGCCTTTAGAATGATAGCATCATCTTGTTTTAATGCAATTGACATAAAGCTTCTTCAAAATTTCAGATTTAGTCAACTTTGTCATACCTCTATATGAAGCTATATGAAGATCGTAACTATTCACCTACATCCCATTGAAATATGGTTTTCCATGATTCGTGTAGTGGGATGGCCAAGGAGGCTTCATGATACTGTATTTCTGTTTATTTTGTAAGAGAAATATACATGTAGCTATCGCTTTGACGTGTTTAGTGATCTTTATGGGATGTTATAGATAATACTTTGTTCATTTAAGCTCTGTCTCTCCCTCAAACCAAAGATTTTTGCTTCTCGGCCATTTATACCCGGCTTTGCTATGTGTATATGTTATGAAGCAATTGCCTCATACTTTCTGATCAATCACTAAACAGAGAACTTTATTATGTTTTTATTTGATGGCCAACAGCCAGAAGAGAAGATTGAAATCAGTTTTTGAGTTTATGGCTGCCTAAACTAACGAGAAAACAAAGAATGCTATTTCCTAGGATTGCTTGGGTTTGTCAATGGTATGACACTACTGCATTGGTGTGTGATAGATGAGTAATATCAAATCAATGTAAAACTTCTACAAGCTGGATGAGACCTGCTATGCTTTCTGAGAGGATCAGACATGTTTCTTCTAGATTTGTTTGGGCGTATTTCTCAGTATGATACATTTATGGCTTGCTGTGTGCAAGACGGGTACTATCAAAGGGAAAACTCTATAAGATGGCTACAGGCCTGATATGCTTTATGGTGTGGAATGCAAGGTAGTTGAGAAACAGCATTTCCCATAATATGAGCATTATTAAAATGAAGATGTCTTAATAGTTGAGAGGTCTAACTTGAAATATCGAGATAGAGATAGCGTCAATCGAGGAATAAAATGGGAATGCACTAAGATGATTTATTATTTCTCGTGAGGCCCAGATGATTGCACTGGTGATGAGTGCTTTAGCTTTAGGTCCAGTCATTGTGAAAAGACAGATTGTAATGATATATTACACTATATGATTGTCAATGGAATGCAGTAGTAAGAAAACCAACTGATCTGGTCCAATAAAGTTGTTGGGAAAAAGCTCTGTTCAGTTGTAGTGGAACTGGCCAGCTAAGATAGTCAAGGGAGTTGGGATGGTAGTATTAAATCCATGAAAAAATTTGAAACACTGTCGATGACATTTGATTCCTAGCATTGCAATCTAATTATTCCAGGCAATCTGGGAATTGATTCAACTTCATTGATTTCAACAAAATTTGCAATGTGCTACTAGTACTGGCAGCAGTTTCTAGTGCCCTACCACAATGACAGTTATTAGAAAATAGCTTCCTCAGCTTCTGTAACTATACAGGATAGAAAATCATGGGGTTTGGCTAGACAAATCCTTCTTGTCAGTGTGTGCTTGTGGTGATATCTTAGTGCAGAACAATTTTTTGTAATGCAGGTGCAACTTGTTCTTGGATTAGTGGAATTTAATATTGGTATGACTAGGAGAAATATTTTCAAATGTATTTGTAAATATTTGGCACTTACTTACCCCCAAAAAATAAAGAAAAAGAATTTGGCTACTTTTTTTTTCTCCCCTGGGTGAAAGCATTTGGTGCTTGAAGGAACAGTAGTTTTACATTTGTGTTAAGTCTGTTTAAAAGGGTGTAAATTAATTATTACATATGCGCATGCACGGGGGTATGTGGGGAGAACGTAAAGTACTTGTACTTAGTTGAGAACTCATCTTCCCTTCCCTTCCATTCAGAATTTGCCCTGGCTTTCCTCTTCCAGTTTAGCAGAAAAGCTTGGGCTTTTAGTACTGAATGTAGTTTGCTATTGCACTATAAAAAATGTGGCTTCAAACAGTTTTCTTTCCATATCCGTTTTGCAGGTAAAAATTCACTGCCTCACACCAAGAACAAATCTCAGGTTTGAATTCTATGGTGGATGTTCTTCAACATTGCATTAAACCTTTAACCTTCTGTTCAGTTATGGAGATTTACTACACATTTTTCAGGTGTGAAGACTCAAAAGAGACTAATTTCCATATGGAAGAAGATCAGGAAGCAAACTATCATGATCTGGACACTAAGTCAGATGGATCTGGAAGTACATTTGCAAGGAGTTCTGGATCTTCCTCTAGCAAAGATTTGGGCTCCACCTCACACCCAGGAGAACTTGGGAGCAGGGTATGATTACATTCCCACTCAAAAGTGGCTATATTTCTATCTTGTTAGACATTAATCATATCAGCATTTCAATCTTTGCTCATCAATAAATTATAGTTCTTGTACTAACTTGTTTCCTCTGATGTTTGCTTTTAACACAAATTATGATGAAACGTTGCATGCAGTGTAGTATTTTTATTTTTTTTTCTGAATTGATTAAAGCACTTTTTTGGTTATGATGTATTTAACCTTGAGATCTTCAGTTATTGTGCATTATTAGACACGCGAGAGATAATCTGAGAGTCAGGTGATTCTCCTGAATTTCTGTACAAGATAACCTGAAAGCCTTCTCCTTTCACTAGTTAAGTTGGATCCAAGTCCATTCTCTCTTAGGCTTAAAACACTCTAGCCTTCAACACCTTACCTTCCATTAAGTCCCTCCTTTATACCTTCTGTGTCTTAAAGATATCTACGCAGACTGTTATCTGGAAACTACCTTGGCTGTCAGCTTAAAATTCTGTTCTGTTTGATTAAAATCCAGTTACGCATAAAGTTGCATTTTATTTGGCCACTAGCAATCAAGAGTCTCCTGTACATTGGAACAGTATTTTATTTGATTTGTATACTACACATCTTGTGGATAGTTATGTGCATTAACTACTGTTAACCAGTGTTACCGTGAAACTAACGTTATCTCCTCACTTAACTGTAGGAAACAAGTTTCTCTGCATCGGGTTCATTTCACAGCTATGACTCAAGGGAGGGTTCCATAACGAGGGAAATGTGCTCCCCTGGAAACAACTTAACTAGTGATGGGCACGGTCTGATTGGAAGACAAGAATCGATCAGCTCCCAAAATAGTGAACATACTGGCAGTAATCCTGTTGATGATCCTTTTAAATCAAGTCATTTAGCATTTACTTCACGACTAATGGGTTCAGGAAATCATTCCCAGAATAGTTTGAAAGAATTTGCAACATCATCTTTCAAACCAGCTGGTTCTTCTAAAAACCTTAAGGAAGCTGCACAAGAAACAATTGAAGAGCTTCGTGCAGAAGCTAAGATGTGGGAGAGGAATGCCCGCAAGCTCATGCTTGATTTGGATATTCTGAGGAAGGAATTCTCTGACCAGTCCAAAAACCAGGAAAATCTAAACATGGAGCTTTCAGCAGCATATGTAGAACGTGATGGTTTGAAGAAAGAAGTAGAACAATTGAAATTTTCACCGGAGAAGCCAATGGTGCAACAAATAGCAACCAAGGATTCAACCTTTCAAGATGAAGGTGTATCCCATATTCAAAAGGAACTAAAAGATGAACTAAAGTTTCAGAAAGAGTCCAATGCCGATTTGGCTCTGCAGTTGCGGAAAAGTCAAGCATCAAACCTTGAGCTTGTTTCTGTTCTTCAGGAGCTGGAAGAGACCATAGAAAAGCAGAAAATTGAGATAGAGAATCTTTCAGCGCCGCAATCACAATTCGGTGATAATGAAAACTTTATCCAAGTAAACACAGAGGAAAACAGAAATTTAATGCTCCAGCTACAGCAATTGCAGGAATCAGAGAAGAGTTTGCAAGATAAGGTGCGACTGCTGGAACAGGGATTGGAGAATAAAAATCATCAAATAGGGAAGGAAGGGAGTTTGAGCAACCAAACCCTATTTGAAATTGAGACAGAATACAAACATAAGTTGTACGCCAAAGAAGAAGAGATCGTCAGTTTGAAAGCAAAGTTACCTGAGTCTCTCAGAGGAAGACATTTTCCAGAAATGGGGTCCATAAATGAAGGTGATGCGAATATGATAAGGGAAATCAAGGTATTGAAAGATAAAGTGCAGGAGCTAGAAAGGGATTGCAATGAGCTGACAGATGAAAACCTAGAGCTTTTATTCAAGCTTAAGGAAGCAGCAAAGAATTCCATGGTGGGAGGCTCTTCTTTTGATCTTCTACCCCATGAGCTTTTAGATAAATCTTTTACCAGCTTTGAGTCTGAAGTCAGCGATCGTAAATCCCAAACACACCACCTGGAAGACAAGTTAACAAGGAAATATTTCAGGGAGACTGAAGAAAATGATGATCTTTCAATTCAAGAACTTGAGCATAAGAATATGGAAATGGAAGTTAAGGTCACAGAACTGGGTAAGGAATTGACTCAAAAAATTTCTGAGATTGCAAAACTGGAGTCTAACTTGTATTCTAAAGAAGAGGAGATTGGAGTACTTAGACAGTGTCAGAGTAAATTAGAGGCTAAGGTCTCTAATCTTCAAAAGGAAAAAATCCAGCTAGAGGAACAAATGGGAGTCATGCAGAGAGAAAGTGATATCACATCTAAATGCTTAGATGATTTGCGAAAGGATTTAATGGCACTCAGCAGCAGCTTGGATTCCCATGTTTCTGCCAATAAGATTCTTGAAAGAAAAGCTTTGGAGCTAGAACATGGAAAATATGAAATGGAGCTCTGCATATCAGATCTTAAACAAGAAAATGTACAGTTGTCAGCGCACATATCTGGTTTGGAAGATCAACTAAGATATTTGACAGATAAGATGGAGTCCAATAATTTGGAATTAGAGAATTCCAAATCTCATGCTCAAAGTCTCCAAGATGAAATCACTAGACTAAGAATTGAGATAGATTCTGAAAAGGAAGGTATGAAAGAAAAGTTACAGGAAATGCAACACCGGTGGTCAGAAGCTCAAGAAGAATGTGAAGATCTTAGAAGAGCCAATCCAAAGTTAAAAGCTACAGCTGAGAGTCTTGTTGAAGAATGCAGTACTCTTCAGAAATCAAATGGAGAGTTGAGGAAGCAAACATTGGAGTTGAATGAGCATTGCTCCCTCTTGGAGGCAAATTTGAGGGAATCAGAGCGAAATTTTGCAGATAGCTCCAAAAGAGTTGAAATCTTAGAAGAAAATCTTTCTTCAATGCTGGAAGAAATTGCCACAAAAGAGAAAAGCCTTACTTCAGAAGTAGAAGCACTTCTTGATGAAAACAGAAGACACAAAGAAAAACTTATTGCGGAAGGAGGCTTATTAAATAGGATGTATTTGGAGAAAAAAGTTGAAGTTGAGAACCTTCAACAAGAGATAGAGCACCTAACAAAGCAACTTTCAGCAAATCATGAAGAAAAAGACAGAATAGCTTCTGATGCTGTGCTTGAAGTATCCGGTTTACAGGCAGATAAAGTTAATCTGGAATCTGCTCTTCACGAATCTCAATCAAAGCTGAAATGGATTGAGAATGAGCTCAATATCATGCGAATAGAATCTGAATCAAAGCTGCAAAGCCTGATGGATGAGCTTGCTGCTTCTAAACATAACCAGGAAATGCTGATGGCCAACAATGAGGAAGTGTTGAAGGTGTTGGAGAACTACAAATCAGATGAAGCAAAATTTAAAACCACTGTGAATGGTCTTGAACTAAAGCTTAAAGTTTCTGAATATGAAAGGCAACAACTCGTGGAAAAATCTGACAATTTGAAGGTTCAGTTGCAGAATATGACACATCTTTGTGATGAAATTTTGGCTCTTAAGAATGAGCTTAATGGAACCAAGTTTGAAAAAGAGAAACTGGAAGCTTCACTGCATTTAATATCTGAGGAATGTGAAGATCTGAAGGCAGGGAAGAATTTACTTGTTGAGAAGATCTCTGCATTGCAGAAGGCCATGTCTGAATTAGAGGACTGCAAAGTCACGTTAGAAGAAAAACTTCTGCAGATGGAGGGTGGTCTAATGGCAAAAGAGGTACCATGTGCTCAGGATGTTGAGCTAAAAAATGAGCTTAGCCAGATCAGGAAAGCAAACAGCCAATATCAGCAGAAGATACAACTGCTTGAGGAGGAGAGAGATCAGTGTATAACAAAAGCTCAAGCCCTTGAAGAAGAATTAAAGTTGATGAAGGAAGGAAAGCAGAATCAAAGGGAGTCCAGCAGTACGAAGATTTCTAGTTTTTCTAAAACCAATACCAAAGTTACTCCTGTCCATGAAGATATGAAGCTCTCAAAGGTTAGTGTTATTGACTTCTTTAATTGCACAGTAATATTCAATGTCAAAAACTTACTAGTTAATTTTTTCACTTGTGTACTGATTTAGAAGAATGACATGGTGAAGAACTCTAGTCAGCATCGTGATGTTAAAAGGAGACAAGCCTTGAAGAATGGTAAAGTACAAGAACTTTTAAAAGATCAACAGAGGCTTCATAGCAACCAACATCAAGGAGAGGTAAGACATCTGATGTTCGTTTTATTCAATTCTGTTTCTATAGCTAATATTTCCAAAAGAAGATGTTTCTCATCTCTTTGGTCATGCATATAGTCAGTATTTGCATGATAATATCTAAGTCCATAAGAATACTTTTAGCATGGATTATTTCAGCTAACTCTTTAAAGCTTCTATTTTTCTTTTTATTTTCTTGAAAAGGATGATAGTGGCCATGAGATTCTTGACGGAAGTCCTCATGCTGTTTGGGTTGATCCTGCTTCAAAGGTTCAGTTGCTTGAGAATGAACTTGCTAAGGCTATGGAAGCAAATAGCATGTATAAAGCTCAGGTTGACAGGTAAATGGAGCACATTACGCATTCAAAACACTTATGTGCAATTTTTTATGCTTGGTATCCTCCGTATACACTTGTACTGGTTTGTAATGCAAAACCTTCATTTAAAAGTAGCCAACAAGATAAAATAAGTTTCTTCCATTTTAAGTCCCTTGTATGCCATTAGGTTCTTTGTGTTAATTATAACCAATTTAGCAGAATGGAAATATGGTTTTCAGAAGAGGAGATGCCTGAATTTGATTGTATCTTTTTGTTCTATAGAGCAATGACAAAACTAGGAAAGTTCATCGTAATCAACTTCAGCCTTTCACATTTTCAAGCTTTATGTTGATCATTGCTTTTAAGATTGACTCATCTTGAAGTGCTTCTAGATTTCATGGAATGGAATAGGGCAGAATTTAGAACAACACTTTCAACCTCTTGCTTTCATAGAAAAAAAGAAGGGTTAAGTCCTACAACAAGCGCAACCCTCGAAGCCGATCAAAAGACTATTCTGTAACCAACTCTTGTTGCCGTATTGAGGGGGCTTGGCTTGTGTTCCCGACGAACACTTCGAAAGGCGACCCTCTCAAGTTTCTGCCTGTTTCCTAGATTGAAGTAGCCTTTCGTTGCCCTACTAAATGAAATGCCATGTGAGGGTCCCTGTATTGGTATGTTTTTCTCTGGTTTAACTATGTGCTGCTGGTCTGTTCTTCGTGTTGGGGGGTGTCTAGCTAATGCTTGTTGGGTACTTTGGTTTGACACCGCTTCACACCCAAAAAGAAACGAGCTATGTCTAGGTTAAACTTGGGATGGAAGTCTTCCTTTTGTTTCTTGACGATGAAATAAGACTAAGCTCATGAGCTTATTTTCTGCATGATCTAATTATAAAAGCTTCTCCCAATTGAGCACGTGAAATACATTTATTCCTGCTGGGCTGGAAAAAGCCTCTGCACCCTGTTTTGCTCTTGCAGCTATTACTGTTAATAATGTATAATAATAAATAATATTCTTAGCTACTAGCCTGATCTTTTCCTTCTTTCTCCTAACAAGCAACGGCTTCTGCGCATTGGTAGCTCAATCCCTTGCTCGTACTATTTTCTTGACCAATTAATTCATTGTTGTGAGGAGGGTTGAATTCGTGGTGCATCTATGTGTCAAGGGTCACCGATCTGTAATTGCTCAAGACATCATCTTACCAACTTCGGGGGGAAATACTTACATTAGATGTCTACATTAGATGTAAGATAAGGAAAATACTCAGAATAGCAAGCTGTCTTTACATTGCACCACAAGTCAATTACTCACATATATAAGCTCAAAACTTTTATTTTTCTAGTTCTCCTTCATGGTGAATTAATATTTCTTTATTTATAATTTGCAATCAAAGCCACCGAAGTCAATCAATTTCACACACACACTTGTATACATTTACATATACATACATGTACTTGTGTTTTTCAGTCTAACCAGACTCCTGCAGGTTGTTGTCTGAGGGCCGAAACAGCCATGCGGATGCTGCTAGAAAATCAACAGCTGAAGATGAAATAGGGGCAAAAGAAAGTAATGGACGCACAAAATCATCACTAGAGGCAGAGTTAATAGACATCCGCGAGCGCTATCTGCACATGAGCCTCAAATACGCCGAGGTAGAAGCTCAGCGTGAGGAACTTGTGATGAAGCTCAAGGGAGCCAAGAGTATGAAAAGTTGGTTCTCATGAAATCGTGACTTTAAATTGCAATCTTTTTTTTTTTTTAATCTCTTTTTAGTATACCAATTTTAGGCTGCTTTTTCCACGAATCTTTTAAGTATACCACAATTCCCAATCTGTAGCAATATTCCAGAGTGTGAATTATTGTATAGGAGGATAATACACCCTTAGTCAAGGCTTGTAAATGATGAACAATCGAGGGTTGGCTTACAGGATGTTATGGTCTGCTAGAGGGCAGAGTCAAATATGGAATTGAAACAACAAAAGAAAACGCCTTTTTTTTTTTTTTTACTTCTTTCTTTTTGTTTAAAAAATTGTAATGATATGACATAAATGTGAAAATAGTTGTATTTTAAGTTGTTTGTTAATCTTTTTGTTTTGAGAAAAAAAAAAAAAGACAAAAAAGAAGAAAATTTAAAAAAACAAAGCTAGAGTTAAGGATGGCAATTCGTGTTCGCATCTCAATTCGGGTCGTATCAAGATATGAGTATAAGACTATATAAGTCAATTTTAACTTAATCCATTTAATTTTGTGTTAAGCTTACAGATCGTGTAAAAAATTAACAACCTTAACCAAAGTATCTAAAGTTATAAGTTAAAAGTGATCATAAAGGTCTACCTTTCCCGGCCTACTCTTAAACAAAGCTTTTGTAAAGTAATGCAACAAAACCTAATATCAATTGAATACTCATATTAAAGTATCCGTACGGACGCTATGGCTAAAAGTTGCAAAGGCTACAGATGTATGAAAACTCTGTCCATGATTATTTTAATGCATAGTGCAATTGATCTCTCTAGTGGTCACACTGTATTTGATGTTGGAAACGTACGTGGAATTAGCATATATTGTTAATTCGGGTATCAAATAATATTCCTCCAAAGCTTCCTGGGTACCCATATACCACCAACTTCAGCATCTCCTTCTGTTAGATTCTCTTTTTGTTTTACTCGGTCATTTTCTCATGATACTTCCACTCAACAGAGCTTTAATCCGAATTCTATTTGAGGCCTGCTACAAGAATTTTTCCTTTTTGGTGGTCATTTCTACCTTAATTTATAATTCTAAAATATACCAAATGAAAGAAAAAAAAAAAAATTCAACTGCATAAATATAGGGGGGGGGGTGGGGGGGAATATCATGTCTAAGTGATAAAAAGAAGAAGAAATTGGAACATAGCATAAGCCTTCAAAAACTACCATACCAGAGACTTGCTTCACTTGTAGCATCCCGAATTTTAATCTCCAAATAAAGACGATTCAATTTTTAGACTAAGACCATATTTTATGGACAAAATAGTAATTTTGTAGGAAATTGAAAAAAAATTTGGTTGGTGGAATTTAGTTTTTATAGGCTTAAATTTATTATTAAGGAACTTTCAACTTATTTTAGGTTTTAATTTTATTTTGGGAAGATTTAGGAATATTAGGGGATTTTTGCTGGGTAAATTGAAGTAAAAGTATTAACGCCACATTGAATATGCAAATATTTTATTATCGGCGTACATTATCCATAATCCACTACCTAAGTTGGTCTCACTCACACGACTCATCGAAGTGCGAATCGCCTCTTCCAAAGTCATTACGCAATCAAAAGGATATTTATCAAACTTTTTTTGTGTTCAAGAGAGCAAAAGAGTGAAATTGCTGGTGTCACTGCACAGATCATGAAATCTCACTCAGACAATTAAAGCCTTAAAAAACTTAAAAAGAAAAAAGCTTGCCTTCTACTAAGCATGAAGTGATATGTTTCCCTTGAACCACACGGGTGCTTTGTACATATACTTGGCATAACTTTTTTTTTTATTATTTTTTTGAAAGAAGAAGAGCACTAATCATGTATATATTATAAAACTTTTAACTATAACGCTATATAGCGATAATATTATAAATACTAGGAGATACATCCTCAATAAGAACATGTTCAGTAGACCTATGCAATGCGTCCTTTGATAAAAAATCTCACGCCGATAAAAATTTAAATCTAACAAAACTTGCTACGTCAATTATTAGATTGTGGACCGACATATGGCAATTAATATAATACTTAATTAATTATCACGCTTACAAATTAATCACCTGACACTTAGTATGTGAACTACTAAAATGTAGATTGTTATGTGGTAGTTTATATAGCATTTATTTTCATAAAATGTAAACTCGCCTTCCATGTGAATTTTTAATAGAGTTGTAGTAAAATTTGCAATATTCAAAGCATTTTTTTGTTAAAATATTGCCGCATGGCAAGCCATGTCATCATAGTACGTTCCTATTAGGTTAGGAATAGCTCTCCTGATTCTGATTGGACAAGCAACAAAAAAGGTTCAGTGAGACAAATTGAGAATATAAAATCCCTTGGGCTTGAAAAGAAAACCAAAATGGAGAGAGTGAAAGGAGAGGTAGTCATCAGATGTGGAGGAAAGAAGGTGCCAATGGCATATCCGATGGAAGATTCTGAAACCTTGTAGCCTCCATTACACACTTTAATTTCCTTTAAGAAAAAGCGATCACAGTTCTCTACTTAAGTCATCTCAACCTTTCATTGCCCCCATGACCAAGCAAATCCTATATCAACCAATCCAACCTTCATGATCGAACCCTCTTACTACTGCACCATCCCATCATAAATGCTTTGGCTCCTCCGCCACCCCCTCCAATGCCGACCCAAGTGGTCGGAGGAGGGGGTGGTCGGTCGCATATGTTGTACTTGTCTGGTTGGTGGTGTGTGTTGTCTTTTTCCCCAGGGCAGTGGGGAAAGGAAACAAAAAATTAAGGTTTGCTGAAACTGAATCGCCTCCCTAATGGGGCGGTTTCTCTTGAAGGGCAACTTCGATCCTTTGGCATTTCCACGGTACTTCCTCCTCGCCCCTCGGACTCTCTCCAAGCACGCTTCATCTGCATGTGGGCTCGAGGAGTTCATTTTCCATCTGGGCGAGTCAGATTTTGTCTTTTTTTTTTCTTATTTTGTTTTGCTTTTTGTGCTATGAATAATTGCTGCTTGTCGTGGTAGCAAATCATGTATCTTTGGCCTCTATGGGTCAACTATTAATGCAGTCTATGTTGTTGTGTGTGAACTTTATTTGAGCATATTCCATGCATATTTGTTATTGCAGTCTTTGTTGTCATGGATAAACTTTGGAAACATTTGCTAGAGTGCTGAAGGGTGCATGGTATTTGGTGTACCCCGCCCCGCCCTGGCCCTGGCCCTGCTGTTTGTTCTGTTTGCAGGCTTCTTAATTCATCCGATGCCGGATGTAGGATCGCCTTTTCAACAGTATTGTTTCATGTGATCAATGGATTAAAGTACTATTGCTGGTAACAAATTACAGGTAGATTAGATTAAGCGTTATTGTGTTGTACCCAATTAAGTGATTTATCTTCTTCATCTCCCTGAATAGTTGAACTTCACATCAGAAGCTCAGAAAATGTCCCACTAACAGACAGCATAATTAGGATTACCTTTTCTTTCCCTTTTTTTCTTCTCTTTTTTTTGGGGGTGAGTGGGGAGGTTTGGGGAGAGGATACTAGGATAAACTTGTCTTAAGCATTTTTTTTTTTTGCTTGCCATGGTCCATCTAGCAACTACCTAGCATGAACTCCCAAGTACTTACGTGTGTGCATGTATGTGGGTTCAATTTCGCTTTCATCATAATCATTGTATAATTAAATATTTGGCCAACGAAATGTTAATGTGACATAAATAATCAATGAATCTGTCTATATTATAACGTAAATTGTGCAAATTAATTAATGTCTATGCATTACTAAATGAAATTTAATTCGTCTATATATGTATGCATATGAAATATAATTATGTACCCAGTGACGAAATTAAAATTTTAGATTTGGGGTGGGCAAAACTTAAAAAAAAAAAAAAAGATTTATTGGGGAGTAAAAAATAAATTTTTAAAGGTATATCTTTGAAAAAACAAAAAACAAAAATTTGAAGGAAAATTCTAGAAATTTTAGGGGCTACAGCCCAAGACTGCACTTGGATCCGCCCCATATGTAGTGAATGATACGTTGCTCCGAATCTATGCATAAGAAATTCATAATGGCCTACAATCATATATTACACTCCACCAATAGTTTCAGCAGTACGATATACGGGTGCTATCAAAGCATGAATATATAATTGTATGAGTCAATTTTAACCTGATATTTTTAATTAAATAAATAAAACCACTCAATTTTACTCGTTAATTTCGTGTTAAGTTTATGTTTGGTCTATGAGTTGTATAAAAAATTAACATTCTTAAATATTACGTGTTGGATTGAAATCCATCCGAATTCATATAACTTATTATATTATATATTAAAATAAAAATTCCAAAAGATTACGTACTAAACCAATTTATAATATAATAAGTGATATGAATTTGGATGGATTCGGAATTTTTATCACAGTAAATGGCATTACTCCTAATTTAAAATCAAAAGTATTAGCAGACTATTATTATGTATAGTTTGAATAACATGGGAAAATTTCCACTCTTTTTTATTTTTTTGTTCTACTCAATGTGGGAAAATTTCCACTTTGTTTACGCATAAGGGGTATTGGCTTTCGTCATGATATAATTTCTTCTTTTAAATTGGCCTGGAGTGGAATAGGATTTGGCATACCCTTCAATGAAAGAAGATATTTATTTCATCAAGTTGGGCATGGGCCGAACGAGTTTCCATAGATGCTTTGGTATTTGAATTCTATTTTTAGGTCCATTGACCTTTCTTTGGAGTCTTGGTCTTCAACGTAATGCATGCAAAAGCGGAGAAAGGTATGGGCCGTATGGGCCTAACACTTTGCCCCACCATGGCAACAAAGTAAACATTCTTAGTATCAATATTGCACTTGGCACATGACACGCTTGGATTCATATAAATTTTTTTTTTAAAAAAAAATAGATGAGAAAAAGGAGTAAGTCAAATGCGCTATTTTAAACAAAATTGTAAAAATTATTTCATTTAAAATTTTGTTTAAAAAAATTGACGCTTTAAAAATGTAAAAACATATGATTTTAAAAGTCGTACCATAATTTTAAATAGTGATTAACAATTTTATCAAAATTTTAATTATATTTTTAAAAAACACATTTTAAATTTTGTGTCTTTTCAATAACATGTTTTAAAACCGCTACACAAAACAAACGCTAAAAAGCCCGACAACCATCTTACGGAACATGGCCCAATGGCGTACCATGAGATATTAAGTTTGCCACTTCAATCAACGGGTTCCAACCTCCTCATTGTCCCCTATTTATTAAGTTATTTAAAATAAGCAGAAGAATGAATAAGTCACATTTATTAGAGGATAAAAAAATGCGAGAACGGCATGCTTTTTTAGTAGTTCCTATAAAGAAAAAATCAATTTTTTTTTGCATGCTAATTAAAAAATTATGTGTTTATCATATAAAAATACATGATAAATTTATAAACTATGTTAAGAAATTCTTAGACCCTTTTAAGTTATTTGAGTTGAAAAAAAAAAGAAAAAAAAGAAGAAAGTTATTTGAGATATGACCTACTTATTCAATACAAAAAGGATAAAAAAAAAAAAGAAAAAGAAAAAAAAGTGCTGGTCTTACAGTCAAATTTTAATGTGTGTGTGTGTTTTTTTTTCTTTCATGGTAGTTTTATTTACTAATCCTGCCATTTTTCCCAATTCCTCTTTGGCCTTTACTCTATCTGTGTCTCTCAGTTTTGGACCTTTGGTCACCCTGGACCTCTCTATCTATCTCTTCGGTTCCCATGTTCAATTCAAATCTAAGTTAACGAAACCTGAACTCCAAAAACCCTAATCCTAGATCCGTACATTGCTCCACCTTCCATTAGTAGGCGAGTCGAGCCCGTCAATCTCTTATGGCCCTCCTCTGATTTTATCAGGTACATTCTTCGTTCCCCAATTCACCTTCTAAACCCTGAAAATTTTAGGGGGTTTTTCAGAGTATTCTGATGCTCTCTTTTTTTTTTTTTGTGGTGGGAGTCTTTTACAGATTTGGGGGCGGATTCGCGAGAGGCATGAAGCGAGAGTTGGAGGTGGGCGATTCACTTGGTGGTGGGACTCGGGCCGAGACGACTCAGGCGAGTTCTTCTTGTGTTGAGGTTTCTGAGAATAGTAATAGTGATTGTAAGAGATTCAAAGGATCTGTTGTGAAGGGTTTAATTGTTTATACTCGTGAAAGAAAGTCTCGGTTTAATTGGTCTAATGGAATTTCTGAGAACGGCCATGATACGCCAGTAAGGAGCTCGGATGAGCTAGAAATCAATGTAAATGCTTCCCAAGTTGTGGTTGGAGACGGACCCAACTGCAATTTGGGAATACCCGTTTGTAGAGAGGGGCAAGAGAGTGAGCTGGTACAGTGTACAGCCAAGGAAGGAGGCGTCGAGGGGAATTTTGTAGTGGTTTCTGCTGAGAGTAGTGAGGGAAAGAACGATTTTCCCAAAGAAGAAGTTTGGGGGTACACGCCAGTATCAGCGGTGAGACCGAAGGTCGAGCCGACGATGGAGAGTGTAGTAAATTCATCAGAGGCTGCTCAGAATGAATCAAATTTGAATTTAGATGGGGAGGCAACGGGTGGAGTGATTGCCTCGAAGACGCTGAAGAATAAGTTGGAAATGAAAATGTCGAAGAAGATTGCGCTTAATAAGAAGCCGATGACCGTCAAGGAGCTTTTTGAGACTGGTTTGCTCGACGGCGTGACGGTGGTTTACATGGGTACCAACCAGGTTGATATTGTTCAATAATTGATGTTTGCTGATAAGTCTAGAGTATAATCTAATGTCTTAAGGCTGAAATTGGTGGTATTTTAGTCTCAGGGATCTGGTCTGCGTGGCACGATTAGAGATGGTGGAATTCTGTGCTCGTGTACTTCATGCAAAGGATGCAGAGTTAGTATTGGATATTACTCTAATTAAGCATTTTAGGCAATTTAGCGAATGATTAATGCATTTACTTCTTTGCTTATTCTTCTTCGTCTTCTGTTTCTCTCTCCCCATTATTGTAGATTATTCCGCCTTCAAAGTTTGAGATTCATGCTTGTAAGACGTACAAACGGGCAGCACAGTATATTTGCCTCGAAAATGGGAAGAGCCTGCTTGACCTTGTGAAGGCATGCAGGGCATCTCCTCTGCATACGGTGGAGGCAACAATTCAGAGCATCATTGATTGCCCACCTGAAGACAAATATATTACGTGTAGGAGATGCAAAGGTGGGCTTTACCCTTATCATTTCTGATTTATTTGTATTCTTGTAGCATTAAAATTGACAGGATATGACTATTAACCTTTTTATTTTATTTTTAAATTCGTTGATTGTGGTGGATGCTCAACATTGTAGGATGCCTTCCTAGGTCTTGTGTGGCAAATGTAGGGTTTCTATGCAATTCATGTGTGGATTTACAGGAATCTCATGATACCCGTACTCACGAAGATGTTAAAATACTCAGGTACAGTTTCTTGACAAGTTACTTTCTGCAGCTTCGCAGTTTATGTTGCTTTCTTGGTGGACAGTAAAAGTGTGGAGTTCATTTCGCTAGGATTTGTAATCAACTTTTTTTTTTTGTTAGCTAGTTTGCGTAGAAGTAACAATGTTCAGATGTCTATTTATCAAACAAAAGATAAAAAAAGGAGGGGGGGGGGGGAAGCATTGTTTAAATGTCAATTTTTATAGGAGTGTGTGATGGTCCCCAGATTTTCTATATGCCGGTAGACTGCTGTTATTAATATTTTGTCAGCTCATCACATGTTGTAGTTACATGTGAAGTGGATTTAGATAGGAAAAGAGTACTCAATATATTGCATGCAATCAAACGATAATGGAGGAAAGTCTACCAACAAAAATTGAATTCTCATACTTCTAACATGTTATTGCTTTCTTAATAAGAATCCTGTGTCTTACTCATTTTAAATGGATTTGGTTCTGCTACAACAAGCTACTCTGACAAACGCACTATATCTTAATGTCACACCATGTCATCAAGTGACATGAAATGAACTGGGTTTTCCAATTTTTGGAACCATGTGGTAAGTGCAAGGGTATAGTTTGAGGGGTATATCTCTGTTTAGGTTTTTAGCTAGTGTATGTTGTTGACCTTCAGATTCCTTTTACAATATGCTCTCATATGCCTTGTTTCAGGTCATCAACACCAGTATTGATCTCAAAGCCCCCCAGAATTGCTTCAGTTTCTATTTCTCCACAAAATGAGAGTCAATTGAAGGCTTCAGTCTCTGACTCTCCACAAATTAAAAGTCAATGGAAGTTAAAAACAAAGTTGGTATCTTTACGGTCTTGTTGGTTTGTTTTGCATATAGCTTATTTCTGATTAGTTTTTCCTTTCCAATTCACTGCGAGTACTTAATCTCTTAGATCTAATGCTCTTGAACCAGATGGAATTTGCAAGAATATAATTTTATGGGACAATTTTTTCTCATTATATTTTGTTGGTTTACAGTATTCTTATCCAGATACTCTTTTATTTGTTTTCATATGCACAATACACGCATTCAATTTTCCTATTTACACTTTTTAAAGTTTTTTTTTTTTTTCTTTTAACATGCTTCCGACTGTGTTATTTCAGGTTACCAAAACGAGGCCTCTTCTCAAAGTCCTCCAAAAGTGCTTCTGCTTGTATTTCTTCAAAAATTAGAAAACCATGGAAAATAACTGCGCAGTCAGTATCTTCTTTGGTTTATTTATTTAGTTATTTTTAGATGTAGCCTATTTCCTGTGAAGAAATAATCAATTTGGTTCTTTGTGTTTTTCACTATGTAGTTTATAGGTAGTAATCGGTATTTTTATTATAGTTTACCCTTTCCTGTTATTTATATGCTTCTATTGATGTTATTTTCAGATCATCAAAGTCAGTTTTGATATCAAGGTCGGCCAAAAGTGATTCTATGTGTGTCCCTTCGCAAAATAAGACTCAATGGAAAATAACAACAAAGTCGGTATTTTTTATGGCTTGTTTGTTTTTTTTGTAGCATGTTTGTTTCTTAAGTTCCTTTCCTTTTTTAGCAAGTGGATAACGTCTTTCATTTATTGGATGTCTTTTTTTTTTTTCTCAAGATATCAACGGTTTCATAAGTTGGTTTTTGAGGAAGGTGGATTGCCTGATGGAACTGAAGTGGCCTATTATGCACGCGGACAGGTTGTTGTGATAAACATCTCAAATGCTTTCATATTTTTGGATTTTATTGATGTGTAATGTATCTCCGTTTCCTCGGCAGAAATTACTTGAGGGTTATAAAATGGGCTTTGGTATATTTTGTCGTTGCTGCAATCATGAGGTACATTTATTAATTCTTGTACATATAAGTAGCTGAGTATACTTGAATATTTTTCACATTGTTCATGTTTAACGTGCAGGTCAGCCCCTCACAGTTTGAAGCTCATGCTGGCTGGGCCTCTCGCAGGAAACCGTAAGTTTGTGCGTGAGTTATTTTCCTGGTTCTTGAATACCCCCTTTCTTTTAAATTCTATGATGGTGTTTGTGCTCATTTGCAGTTATGCTTACATTTACACATCCAATGGGGTCTCTCTTCATGAACTGGCAATATCTCTCTCAAAAGGCCGCAAGTATTCTGCCGAGGATAATGATAACCTATGCATCATTTGTTTAGATGGTGGGAATCTTTTGCTTTGTGATGGATGCCCAAGGGCCTTCCACAAAGGTGAAATATAAATTATGAGTAGCATATTGAATTAAGTGGTTAGTTACTTATCAAAAAAAAATATTGAATTAAGTGGTTAGTTGGTTCTTAACTTACATAAACTTCTTCTTTGGCCCGTGTTGGAAGAAGGGGGAATCAGACCTTTGCTCTAACATGAGTGGTGTTTTTGCATTTTACATTGGAACATGAAATCCTGGGTTCAATTCTGAACCCCCCCCCCCCCCTACCCCCTCCCCCAACCACAAAAAAAAAAAAAAAATTTCAGCATCACATATATGATTTTAACTTAAATTGTTTTATTTTTTTTCAATGTTAGAATTATTGACCTAAAGTCCAACGGTTCTAGCTTCGAAATTTGATGTCTAATCTGTATATTCAATTCCTTACCCTATTATGCATAGTCTGTATGCATCACATTTGTGCTTTTCGTTGTCTTCCTCAATTTCTAAGTATTTATGGGCGTATGGGTGCTTATGATGTTTATCTGTAATGGGTTTCAATTTGTTTTGAAAAGAAAAATGTGGTTACTTTCTTTAATGCCCTAATTTTTTTGATGAGGCTGCTTAAAGTTCGCTCATTATTTATGTGCTTTTTTCATAATATGTGGCATCATTTTTTGGTCTACTATATTAGTTGCCTCTCTTGAATTTTCACTTAATGGTGGTCTGCCTTAGTAGATTTTGATGTACATACTTATTTGCTTCTGCAGAATGTGCATCTTTAACTAGTATTCCTCGAGGTGATTGGTACTGTACATATTGCCAGAATAAGTTCCAAAGAGAAAAATTTGTGGAGCATAATGAAAATGCTGTTGCAGCTGGAAGGGTTTCTGGGGTTGATCCTATAGAAGAGATAACTATGAGATGCATCCGTATTGTCAAAAACATAGAAGCTGACATTAGTGGATGTGTGTTATGCAGGTAATAATTACTCTTTGTTTCTGTCTGGAATCTATTGAAGCTTAAGGGCTTTGTCATGATCTACATTGTTTTTATTTTTTTTGTAATGAGCTCGGATACACTTCACTTTTATGTTTCCTTCACCCTAATATATATTTTTGTACATCAATCCTGTTAGAATTAGCCATAGCTTGACATTTTTTTTAACCGCGTGCAGAGGTTATGATTTTAGCAAATCAGGATTTGGTCCAAGGACAATTTTACTTTGTGATCAGGTAATCTCCTTGTTTCATGTCATCTTTTATCAGATTTGAGCTCTCAATTGATGTGAGCATGTAATGTCATTTATGAATTTATCGTTGCTAATGACTAAATAACTAATTACATTTTCTCTACTCTTTTGGCTTTACTATCATGCCAGTGTGAGATGGAATTTCATGTTGGCTGTTTGAGGGATCAAAAAATGGCATATCTGAAGGTGTGCACATAAATGATTTCTATTTTGTTTTCTATATGGATTACTTTGTATGAACAACTCTTTTTTCCTGTCCAGTGGACATGCATCTCTCTTTCTGGATCAAAATGTTGATGCACTTTTACAACAGGAATTGCCAGAAGGGGAGTGGTTCTGTAGCATGGATTGCACCAGGATAAATTCTACTTTGCAGAAGTTGCTTGTAAGAGGACCTGAAAAGCTCCCAGACTCTCTTTTGGATCTTATAAAGAGAAAGCAACAGGAGAGAGGTTTAGAGTCCGTTAATGATATTGATGTTAGATGGAGGGTTCTTAGTGGTAAAATTGCTTCTCCTGAAACTAGGTTCTATCTTTCAGAGGCTGTCGCCATCTTCCATGTAAGTTCACCCTAGACTGTGTGTAGATACTTATTTTCTTGAAGTTTTTGATATATTCTTTTTTCATATTGTAATTAGTCCCAGCAGTAGTTGATATTGTCCTTCATTGTTGGATCTGAAATAATTAATTAGTTGGATACATCATAAAGTGACTTTAAATACATCTAACAATTGTATTGCCTTAGAGTAGCAATCCATAAAGTTCCTGATTTTGATAAATGGTTCCAATTTAATTCTATAGCTGAACAAATTGGTGGCAAAATACTGGCTTTAAAGCGCGTGTTTTGGCACTGCCTAAAGTATTGCTTGCTCTCACAGGATCTACATTTGACCACCTTTTCTTGTGGCAGATTAACAAGTTCGCTACCACTTGATGCTTCTGGTTTTGCATTTTAATTGAAGAACTTTTACTGTTTTTAGGTTTGTGCAGCAGTTGATTGTATTCTCCTAAACTGCACTCTTTTTTTTTTTTTAAATGTATCTCCCTTATACCAGTGTGATATATTGCTCAACCGCTAGGAACATGTGATTTGCTACTGTAACGGAAATTCATCACATCTCATGCTTGGACCCTAGAGATACATGTGGAGTCTTTTCTGTACATGTAACCCTTGTAATAGCTTTTAAGCTTCATGCTCATTGAGATCATTTATGTAATGCATGCATGTGAGGGAAACAAGTGAATTGTTTTTCATATATGTAAAATTGAAACTGGGAGCAATATTTTATTGACAGTTAATATCTGTATTTCAGGATTGCTTTGCCCCTATAATCGACTCAGTCAGTGGACGCGACCTTATACCAGCCATGGTTTATGGGTGAGAGATAAGATATTTTCGTTATTGTTAATGCGCTTTTAAAGTACATGTTTAGCCATCTTTATCTGATCTTTTTCTTCTTATTAACCTCTCTCTCTCTCTCTCACAGAAGGAACATAAGGGGTCAAGAATTTGGCGGAATGTACTGTGCAATACTGATGGTCAAGTAAGAACTAGTCTTCTATATCTAAGGTCTAACCTATTTGTTGTCTCACTGTAAGATATGATAACAGTCTCGTTTGCCAACATTGCAGTTCATCCGTTGTATCAGCGGGAATTCTTCGAGTTTTTGGGCGAGAAGTTGCTGAACTTCCTTTAGTTGCAACAAGTAATGGTAACCATGGAAAGGTGAGAATCTAATGTGCCCTGCTTGGCTACTAATCGTTACCATCCACCCCTGCCCTCCAACAATGGATTGGTTTTATAATCCACCGTTATCCCTGGTCAACACCATACCGCAATTATCTGCATGTTCACACAATTTTTTCCCTAGATTTGCATACAGGCGGACTCTGTAGTCTGTTATTCTTGTGGTTTGAAGGTGTGACACAATGCCCTGCAATCTTACGTACGATTCTTACATACCTTTACAAACTTGTAACTCAGATTCTGGAAATCAGTGGTGCTAGAATAGTTTATTAGTTTCAGAACTAATGATGGAAATATCTTTCTTAAACCTCAGTTGGAAAACCAGTGGTGATAAGAGAATCAGTGGTGGAAAAGTGATTGCTCTTATGCAGTTCTCTTGTAGTTTGAAAAAAATAAAAAAGATGCCTTTGGAGTCTGAGATATTCGACCAGGGGTATGCTAGTATTCCCAAAGGGCAGCCCCATATTCCTGTGTTCATGATGAACCGTGTTTGTTGAACTCTATTTGGGACTGTAAATATGCTCCGAGTCTTTGACCATCAATATTTCTCTGGTAGTTTTTTTATTTATCACCTACTGCAATATCAGTGCGAGTTTGGTTTTTATGTCGCGGAACTCTGCCTTACAGGGCTACTTCCAAATCTTGTTTTCCTGCATTGAGAAGTTGCTGGCTTTCTTGAATGTGAAGAGCCTTGTCCTCCCGGCTGCTGTAGAAGCAGAATCCATATGGACGGATAAATTTGGTTTTGAGAGAATGAAACCTGACCAGGTATGCTAATATATATGCATCTGCATCTGCTTTCTATTTCAGCTTGCATTTTTTTTTTTAAACTTTCCTTGCATCACAATTCTGTTTACCATGCTGCAGCTTAGCAAATACCGAAGAAGCTGCTGTCAGATGGTGACCTTCAAAGGGACATCCATGCTTCATAAAATGGTTCGCCAATGTCGAGTCATCAACACTTGATTATAAAAGTAGAGATGCAAAAGTCTTTCTTTCCCTCCCCGCTTGGGTTGGTTTTTGTAAATCTCTTCTGCTTTTGCAAAATTAAGTTAATTCGAACTCATCTTTTTCCCTCTTTTGGTACTGGATAACCAATTTTAACCAATTGGAGTATACAACCTGGTGGAACCAGAGTTTGTGCCATTAAAAAAGAAGGAAAAAAGTACAAAGTGTTAGAACGGTTGATCAGGTGCCAAGGTGACGCTATGATGTTTTAGTCAGTATAACTTAGGAGAATAATCTTAGGAAAGCAAAAGATAGCATCGAAGAAGAGAAGGAGACAGAAGCCTCCTTTTGACATGGTGTTTGCCGCCTTTTATAGCAGGTTAGCTGTAACTGCCAGCCACGTGGCACTCCCTCATTGGAAGGCTCCCTTATTCTTGTGTTTCCTAGGTCTTTTTGACTCCGATAAGCGATCAACTTCTGCTGGGTTCACGGAAACCATTATCCGGGTGTTATTCTGCGGTTGTACTTGGGCGGATTGGTCATTAGACCTGGTATCGAGTTATTAGGTCCAATAGAAAGTAAATTAGAAAAAGAAAAAGAAAAAAAGAAAGGTCCAATAGAAAGTAAGGACAATAAATGTTCAACATTGCTAAAGGCGTAAACGTGACAAGTATAAACACCAGAAATAATATAAGGCACTACTAATATAGCAGAAATATTCCAGATTGTAACCGGTCAAATGAAGATCGGGCGAGAGTTTTACTGTGAGAGTTTCGATGGAAGTTTTGATTGAGGCAAAGCAAAGTACATAGTTGTAAAACTAAGAGTTGAATACGAACTGCTACAAAGAGGGGGGAATGATGGCTTGCACCAAGCCATAAAGGTGGCCATTGGGAGTGGTTCAACCACTCCCTTTGACTAAAGGGATGATTTGATCTCTTTCAAATTGGCGTGACCAATTAGATCATAGGCAGATGTTGTATACAACTCGAAATTGTATGTTTGTTTTAACCAGGTCAAAATATTTGAGGAAAGTTTATATACACTCCTCAAACTATCATCTATTTGACAATATTTCTCAAAACTTTTAATTATGATATTATTTCCTCCAAACTGTCAAGCAATTGTCAATGTTTCCCTCAAGGCTAATAAAAAGATAAAAATGATCTTACAAATTTTTGAATAAGACAAAAATACCTTAATAAATTTGAGAAAAAAAAAAGAAAGATTTTTTTTTTGGAAAAAAAAAAAAGAAAATCCTAATAATTTATTTTTATATTTATTTTTTTAATTTTAAATTTAGCCAATTAGGTAGTAGTTTTTTTTTTTTTCTTAGTTTTAATTCATAATTTGGGAGTACATTGTTGCAATTGAAAGTTTAGAGAATACATTATCAATTGAGTAATAATTTATGGAGTCAAGATACTTCCCCAAAATCTTTCAATAATATGAAACTCAAAGGACAGGTCCACGCGGCCATCCTTATGGTAGCATTTCCTCATTCGGATTTACGGGCCAAGATTTGTTGCTACCAAAAGCTAGTCCTCCGCCCATCAACGAGGGTGGTGCCATTGACATACATCTAAAACTCATTGTCATAATCAGCCAGAGTCGATCCCTCAATCCCACTACTCAGTTCGGCATATTGTCTCAAGGTAGTGAAGGATTCAAGGAGCCACCACCTGCACAAACGCACGCACAGCCCTCACACTTTCGGCGCTTTCATCATTGCTCTATATATTTCTCTGGCTTAGCGTGTGAGATTTCCTTTCTTCATTGCTGCCCATATTTCTCTCTACTTTCCTCTCTTCATTGCTGCCCATCTTTCTTTCTCCTTCTCCCTCTTTCCATACCCTACAACCATACAATTACCTTTTGGAGCTAACTTTCTAATCACCATCTCTCCCCTTTTTTTCCGTGCGTCTACATTTCGTACCTCGCACGCCAATCATGAACCACTCGCCATGTCGTTGGCACATGATAAAAACTATATCTCACTCCCAAGACATCCTAACCCTTTTTAAAGCTCAATAATACAGTAACATTTAACCCACACAAGAGCATTAACCATGAGAATCAAAACAGCCTTATTTTGGCTCTCTGCCTTTGCCATTGCACTCCTTTCCATCATCATCACTCTGTATACTATCCCTCCATCCATTACTAGTATTTCCAATGCCATTAGTTCTCAAGACAGTTTCTACCAGCTTGCTGTCTTTAACAAGGTTGTCAAGCAAAGTGGGCTTGAGGATTTTTTGTCCCATATCGTGTATAGACGGCAACGCCATCATCGGAGGAAGCCTAGTAGAAGATGTGACAAGAGAAAATGGAATTCTAGGCTCGTATCCATCTACAAAGTGGCACTCATTTTGACAGTCGACTTGAAGGGTTGTGCAAATTTTAGCAGCCTCGCTCCAGAAGGCAGTTGATGCTGTTCCTGAGAATAGCCCCACTAGGACCCTCATCATCATTGATTCTGGTACATACAGGTCATTATCTCATACAAAGTTTTCAACCCTTTTCTTTTTAATCATTAGAAAAGCAAAGGGTTTATCAATTATGAAGTTGGTTGCGTGTTAGATACATTTGCAAACAATAAGATAGATTACCAAATGTTGGCAGGGAAAAAGTGGTGGTGGACACCAACAAGACAAATCTGATATTTCAAGGTCAGGGATATCTTAATTCAGCTATAGCATGGAATGACACCGCAAATTCCACCGGAGGGACTGCCTACAGCTCTTCAGTTGCCATTTTTGCTTCTAACTTTACTGCTTACAACATTAGCTTTAAGGTAACTGATCAAGCAATGTTGGGGGAAATTTCATAAAATCCTTCGGAACTTTAATGCATTTTAAAATAACCTTTTCAAAATTTAAAAAATTTAAATTTAAGCTATTGAACTTTTAATATCTTTCAATTTCTTTCATTTGTTAGGATTTTCCGCTAAATCCTGGAAAAATTTTTAAAATACTTTTTTTTTTTTAAAAAAAAAAAAAAATTATAAATATTTTTTTCAAAGATTCAAACGTAGGTTTATTTGCAAATTTTATTAAATCCTAAATAATGCCTAAATCCTTATATATATATTCTAAAAAATGAGAGGTATTTTAGAAATGTTGGCACCCCTCCGTTAGGATTTATCGAAAAATTCTAACGGATGAAAGATATTGACAGAAATTAAAAGTTCAATAGCTTAAATTAAGAATTTTTAAACTTTATGAAAGTTATTTCAAAATACATGGAAGTTCATGAGAGTTTGCTCAAGTTTTTCCTGCATGTTGCTTGAATTTATAGATATAAAGACATGAAAACACATAAATGTTAGATTATATTGCTTTATAATTTCCTAAAGGACCATATATATATAGGAATTTTGCTGTTGATTTTGTTTCTGTTTCTTTGAAAAGAACACAGCTCCTGCGCCACCCCAGGGAATAGTTGGAGGGCAGGCAGTGGCACTTCGAATTACAGGCGACAGGGCTGCATTTTATGGATGTGGATTTTATGGAGCCCAAGACACACTTAACGATGACCGTGGGAGGCATTATTTCGTAGAATGTTTCATCCAAGGATCCATTGATTTCATTTTTGGAAGTGCTAGATCTCTCTACCAGGTACGTAGCACAACCTTTCCCTTTTGTTAAGCCATTCAACTTTAAGATCACCTTATATTTTTCAACTAAGCAATAAAATTTGTATATGGCAGGGGTGCACCATTAATTCAATAGCAAAAGAAGTCGCCGGCGGGGTTAGTGGCGCTATCACAGCTCATGGGAGGCAGTCGATGGAAGAGCAAACTGGTTTTTCCTTTGTGAATTGTAGCATCAGTGGAAGTGGGAGAGTATGGCTTGGGCGAGCTTGGGGAGTTTATGCCACTGTAGTGTTTTCTACGACATACATGTCCGATGTCGTAGCTCCGGATGGTTGGAATGATTGGAGAGACCCCTCAAGAGATCAGTTTGTGGCTAACCCTCTTTATTTTTCTTTACACAAGCTTTTCTTTTCTTAGCACTCAAGGGTTAAGTGTCAGTAGGTTCACCCTTTTTGACTTATATTATAATTAAGGGTTTAGTAAAATTAAGGTTCGATTACATTTTAAAAAATGCAACCCTTGCCAACAGTTTGAAAACCGCTAGTTGTTTTTTGTTTTGTTTCAAACATATTCCCGAACAGAATAACCCCTCTTTTGCACCCAAAATTTACATTTTTTTTTTTTCAAATTTGTTTGCTCATGTTGTTGAATATGATTCTGAACATATACAGAACGGTCTTGTTTGGAGAGTATCAATGTTTGGGAGCAGGAGCAAATTACACATATAGGGCCTCGTACGCAAAGCAACTGGGGCAATCTGAAGCAGCTCCCTACATGAATATTACCTACATTGATGGGGATGAATGGCTTCTCTATCGTCAAAATATTTTATCCGTTCCTGATCTTGATAGGGATAAAGAAGATATATATACATACTGATATATACTATATGTAAGAATTTATATTATTATGTGTACAATAGAGAAATATTGTAACTTAAGCATAATCGTTGGTCGATCGTGTTATGAAAGATTTGAGTAAAAATTAAATATAAAGTATTTGAATAAATCTTAACCTTTCATTGCTCAGCCATTCGTTATAAATATACATTAACCATCAACATAATAACTCATCACCATCAATATATATATAGCAATTCTTGTACTTCTGACCTAGAGGGTGTTCATATGACCATATTTAATAGGGTTTATAATTTTTAACGCGACTCGCGAATCTTACACAAACACAACAAGAAATTAGAGGATTAAGGTTGAGATCTTTGACTTATTTAATTAAATTATGAAGAAAATTATGGAATCATTCCCCTTAATTTTTTCATTTAGTCAACCCATCATTTATAAATCACATAATTTTTCTCCATCTCCATATTTGAAAATTTAATAACGATGATTTCTTTATCCAAATGATTCTCTTATATATACTCTCCCTTAAATCGGAGCATGAAAATCTTTGATCAACTGTCCAACTTATTGCCTCTAACATTTTCTTAGGAGTGCTTAGTTGTGATCCATGTCTTCACTAATTGATCGGTTTGAAGTCAAACTGATATAATTTGAAATATTTGTCACCTTCCCATTGCCATTTGGGATGTGATCAGTTTCTTTTGTTAGCATGAAATTTTCAACACTGATTGATTAATGATAGAAGTTTATATTTTCTACGAAAGGCAATTGTAAAAGAAAAATCATCATAGGAGGCTTGAATCCTTCGAAGTCAACTTCTTCGGATGCATTAGCAAAAGGGTTCTTTGTATTAATTATAGACCCAAACAGGATTGGGCTCTCTATAAGAGCAAGTAAATTTACACCTTTTTTTTTTAATTACTTTTTAAAGTTTTTTATAATGATAGTGATAATAAGGAACAAAAAAAAAAAAAAAGGTAGATGATCGAGCAAACTAAATAAATTATAGAGAGAACGAAAAGAAATACAGAATCCACAAAGTGACAAACACACTTTGCTAACAAATGCTGAAATAACATATTTTATTTATTTATTGATTTATCTCTCTTTATTTTTTTTTTCTATATGAGAGCACCGGCCGCTATGTGTAAGCTAGGTGCTAATAATACAAAATAACATCATACATGAATTTTATTTTAATTAATGGAGAAAATCATGAAAATAATCCCCTTGAATCTCTCCACTCAATAATTAATCAATACAATAACATAGTTAATTTTTTTTTTTTTTTTCAAAAGATTCTCTTATACTTGCGCCTTGCCTTGGGTGGATTGTTTTGTTACATCTTCGATCAAGAATGACATGTTCAATAGAGAAGATCCTCCTTTCTCCAGTGCCATCTTTGCCATCACTCCAAGCTCTCTTGCTTTCTTTCTTCTCTTTTCGCCTTCTTCTCCCCCACCCATCAGCATGGCTATTGCCTTCTCAACTCCATCTTTTTTCACCAACACCCCAACTTTCTCTTCATCCCCCCATCTGACAGGGATCTCGACGCCCACACGAATCCCAATCCTCAAAACTTCAACGACTAGTTTTTCATTGAAGAACTGCTCGGCAAAGAGAGGCCATGTTATCATGGGCACCCCAGAGCACACACTTTCTAGCGTTGAGTTCCATCCACAGTGGGTTATGAACCCTCCAACGGCTGGATGGGAAAGAATAAGCACCTGTGGAGCCCATCCCTTGATCAACAGGCCCCTCCCTTTGATCCTTTCCTCAAATCTCTCCTTCACCAACCACTCCTCCAGCTCCAAATATCTTTCTCCTGTTTTGATCACCCAAATGAATGGCTGATTTGATGCTTCTAGGCCGAGCCCAAGCTCTATTAATTGTGCGGGAACCAGGCGGCAAAGGCTACCTAGACAAGCATAAATAACTGAACTTGGTTTCTTCGACTCAAGCCATCCCATGCAAACTTGCTCGTCAATTGAGGCTTTGTTACCTGTTCAAAAATATAAATTAAATTATTTTGAAATAAGTTTTTAATATAAATGGTGATTTAACATAGTATCAGAACTAGAGCTCATGAATTTGAACTATGGCTCTTCAATTTACTTCCCATTTCAAATCTATTAAGTTTAAGTTAGACCTTTCTAATAGCAACAGTTTTTCTTAGATTTTTTTTAAATATAGGGAACCAAACTACTTTGTGCTTCTATATTTAAATAAATTTCACAATAGTTTCTCTTATCATTTCCTTATACTATTTAAATATTATTTAAATAAAATGCTAAGGAAAATAGAAAGGAAAGATAAATAATTTAAATATTGAACATTTCAAACAAATGCTATAAGAAAAAGAGAGAAATGAGAAATTTTTTTTATATAAAAATAATGTTAAGAGAACCATCTTTTCTTTTCTAGATTCATGATACAATTTTTGTTTCTCTTGTTCTTTTCTTAGTTTAGAAAACACTAAGAATTTTTTTTAAAAAGTCTCCCTACATCTAAGAAATGAAATGAATTTTAAAAAAGTTGCTGCTAGTGAGAGAATTCCAGCATAACGTGAGAGAACTGTTAGAATATAAATTAAACCATTAGATATATTTCTATCAGCTTATAAACTTTTTGAGAAAGAATTTAAAAAAAATTGCTGATAGTGAGGGAATTCCAGCCTAACGACTAACGTGAGATAAGTGTGATTTAATATTACCTCTCTCAAACTTGTCGGAATTCTCCTTGTTGCTTAAAGAAACAGGCCCGACGCACCACACCTTCTTCTCAATAGCCTTCTCGTACTCCTCAATGTACTCACCCTCCAATTCATGGAAACTATTCACCACAATCCCGTAGGCGGTTGACTCAGCCTCCTGCATCTTGTTTCGGAAATCATCCAAGTCAGGCAGGGTAACAAAAGCTCCCGGCAGCTGGGCTTTTGTTATCTCAATTCTATGGGGAAGTCCCGGGATAACAAAGGGTTCTGTGTCAGAACTGACAGAAAGGTGAGCATTGTGAAGTTTAATCACATGGGAGCTCAAAAGTGAGAAACAGCCCATCCCATGAAAAACAAGCCTTGGAATGTTGAATTTATGAGCAGTGATTGATGTCCAAGAGAGGCACTTGTCAGATATTATGCAAGTCGGAGGGGGAGTTTCTTTTTCGAGGTGTTTTTCTAGTGGCTCTTGGAGCATACTGAGAGCTTTGTAGAACTTTCTCAGTAGGTCTCTTGAGGGTAAGATGTCTAGATTCTCGTACCCTGCAGGAAGTCCCACTTCTTTGCATGGAAATTCGAGCCGTACAAGGCGAAAAGGGAGCCCATCGCCTCTTGCTTGGTTGATAGCCCTTTCAAATCTTGAGGCATTGTAGGGGGTTGTCACCAGGCTTACAATAACGCCACGCTCTGCAATGAGCCTGGCCATGTCTATCATGGGGATCATGTGGCCTTGGGCCATGAGTGGTATTAGAACAAAGTGAGGCTGGCTGCTGGTTGCGGAAGCCATTGCAGAAGAATTTCGATCGATCACTGATATTAATTAATGATTAATTGCAAGCAGAGGTGGAGATGATGGGATTTTAGTTTGGTGATCGATCACCGAATTATATAATGCATGCTATGGCGTAAGTGTTGGGCCGGTTCTGATCATTCGGTGACCTTGACTTTGAACTATTCAACAATTTAATTACTACCGGTAATTGGTAAACGCGTTCGAGAAAGATTGCTTTTAGTTCATCGTCTCGACTGGGAAGATTTAGTCAATATTTTGCGTGACATGCATGCACGATGTTTTTTCTTGGTAGATTGCCAATCACATGCTTTCAAGTTCAACCCAGACTGTTCTTTAAAAAAAAAAAAAAGTTCAACCCAGACTGCATGAAGATCGATCTAGTCAATTAATTTGCGTGTGAATTGTGACATGCATGTACGATATTTTTCTTGGTAGATTGCCAATCACATGCTTTCAAAATTCAAACCCAGACTGCATGAAGATTTAGTCAAATTTGCGTGTGAATCGTGACATGCATGTACGATGCTTTTTCTTGGTAGGTACCCACAGAGCAAACAACGAAAGACCTACCCAGAATCACCTCACCCCCCTCTTACTTCAGGCTCAGGGCTAATTGCATGTTCATTCAAATTTAAGTATATCATTCTTCCACCTCTCAACTACCATTAGGAGAAGAAATAATATACTACAGATTTTATCAAAGATAGTAAAGAAGGCGGAGAGGAGATTGGCCAAAATGCTTTTTAATGCTTTTTTTATTTTATTTTTTTTTATTGGTGAATTTAAACGTACCTTCTAGCCTGCAGGAGGAAAATGCTAGCCTTTATGCCATCCCTGATGAAGAAGAGATGAAGTCCACTACTTTTCAAATGTTCAACCAAAGTCTCTGGCCCGGATGGAATTGTCTGTAGCCTTTTCCGAGCCTTTTGCTGTATCGGAAGCTTAATTAACTCTTTACGTGCGGGGGTTTTAATGCTCAGAAAGTTGAACCACACAAATGTAGCCCTTATCCTCCAGCTGTCCACCTGCACTTGGTTGGATCTATTTCCTTGCCAGTACGTCATATCAATCTATCGTATATAATATATTATATATATATATATATGGATTACCGTAGATCAATTTTAAGATGAACCAACATAAAGTTATTACATTGATATATGGAAAACAGCCTAAATTAAACCTCTCCTTTCTAAGCTCATCTCACCCATACAAGCTGGATGCCATGGTGCTATGCAAAAAAAAAAAAAGGAAGGGTTTATGAAAGTTAAGCTTACCATAAAACCTGGGGTAATCGAAAGAGCTAGGCACCTCAGCATAATAAGATAATGATAGAATAAAAATGGTTTCAATAAGAGTTCTCGTACTTTGCAGGAAGTCTCAGTTCTTGGCATGAAAGTTGGAGTTGTAAAAGCCGAACCAGGGAGGGGGAGCCCTGGTGCTGGCGGATGAACAGCTGTTTCAGGATCTTGAAGCACTGTAGGGGTTGTTGACTATTGACCAAGCTTTACAGTCACGCACCCCCTGTAGAAGTCTAGCCATGTCTGTCTGTCATGGGATTACTGATAGATAATGGATGCAAGCATAGGCATTATTTGTAACGTCAACTCCTCTTGCTTGCCTGCTATTGGCTCATGGGCCAAGTCTCATTCGGCGGGTTTGACTCACATTAATTAGTCAACAATGATTAAAAAAAAATGGTTGCGATTATTTTCTTAATAAATTTGGCCTGATCGATCAGTTTTCGTGTTAGAGGAGGCAAATTATTTGTAGTATTTTGTTATGTTTGTCAACTTGGTTATTCTAATTAATTGCAATCAAGTACTTTCGACCCAACCGACACCTCCGGATTAGTTGTGTGTGAATTAATTAGGAGAGAATAATTTCTATAAAATTTTGGTACAAATTAAGCATTTTATGCTTTCAAATAAGCGGTTCACACATTAGCCTGAACATTAAAGTCAGATGTTATCAAAACACCGAATCATACCAAATATTCTATCAATTATCCACTAAACAACTCTCCATTTACCTGTGTTTTATTATCTCTCACCTCTCTCTAGATATTCGACAGCATTTCTTCATCAAATTTCACTCGTATAGTCGTATTCATGAAAATTAAGAGTTGCCGGTGCCTGGTAATTTTAATTATCAATATTTTTTTTTTAAAAAAAATCTTATTCTATCAAGCTAATCCGTTTCTTGCTTGATGCGTCTGGCATGTTTCCACTGGTGCGGTAGGAGAAGCGCATGATCAGGTGGAATTTTGGCTAGGCTAGTCGGTTCTGGGATATTTGATGAAGATGGCGTCTTGATTTGTTTCCACGGAATACTTTAATTCGGGTCGAACTTCTAAGTTATATGGGTAGTTGGCTGGTTTTGTTTTTTGGTCTGAGATACATCAGGAAAAGGGGAAAGGGAATCATCATCATCATTGTTGTTATTGGTTATAACTATTATTAATTTCATTAAAGCACCAGCGAAAAGTATGACCATTGGTTATTGTTACTTTAGTATGGCCAAATCTAATGTGGCCTTGGGTCATGCGTCGATCATCATTAATATTAAATTCGGGTTACGTTTGGTAAACCATCACGATGATTGCTTGAAAATATTAATGAATATTAGCTAATCAGTGGCCCCGCCAGGGCATCCGCCCACCTTAAATGTTTGAAAAAAAAATATAAATATTTTTTAATCTTAAATTGTCTTTACTCATCACCGAGGGTGGTAGTCTAGTGGTAAGTAATTACCTATGGAGCAATCGGATCTAGGAGGCCCCAGGTTCGACTCCTGAAATGGGAATCCTTGGGTATACCGCTTGGAAACCACTACCATGGGGGTTACGTGCCGCTAGTGTCCTGGTGGGACGGGATTTAAGCTATGGCTCGGTCGGTCTTGAGGGTGCGCCTGCGGTTCCCACCGTAAGGTCCCTCCTGAGCGGCGCCTCGCGGATTGGTGCTACTATGGTCACACCCTGGTAGGACAGCTACGTTGGCCTCCCCCTCCAATCCTTATTTATTAGAAAAAAAAGGAAAAAAAAAAATTGTCTTTACTCTTACAAATTAAACCAAGACAGTTGAGCTCTAACCCATTCCCCTTCAAAAAATTGAGTTATCCTTAGGTTCATATCTAACTAATTACACCCAACCCAAATTTACTAAGATTAAACTTACTCAAAGTTCGACACGTTACCTACTAGGCTACTATGAAATTTACCTCTACACGTAACACGGCTAAACATAGCACACTTCGTCTTCTTTGTTAAGTTTTAAGATTCAAAACGCAAGTTAGAAACGCTCGTCACTGCTGATTGCTCCTTGAGAGACCAACTCTACTAGTGTAGTCGTATTGTCCATTAGTGATTGGTCTGTGTGGTGTCACCGCATGATGGCCATTTCAATTAGAGGGTCAACGGGTCAAACTTCAAAGGTGGGTTGGGTAATAACATGGTGGCCAAGAAGTATCAAGTGAGGTTTGTACATAATTAAGTTTTTGTTCAAGGAAATAAAATCTTTTAATTAGCTTGTTTTATATCAATGTGGTCCAATTTGATTATTTGTTTGACTTCAATTTGATTATAAATAAATATATTGACTATTATTTTTTATTATATATTTTTTTGTTATTCTGATAAGAACATTGTCATTTTTTTATTTTGTAAGGTTTTTTTTTTATACTTTGAGATTTGGCTAAGTGTCAACAAGTTTCAGTAGAATTTTTGTCACTTTCAAGTATGTTATGTGTTATTGTTTGTTCTTTTTATCAAGACATTTTTTGTTGATTTGTTAGATTAATAGCTATTGAAATATGCTAATATTAGAATATCATTAGAGCATGTGACTTTAACCATGAGTTGTTTGTTTAGTGTGAAAAGTCTTGAAACTAATAGATAAATAAATTTTCAGGTTTCCGAAAAATCTTAGATTACATCATGGACAAATAAAAAACAATTGATACATTTTTTAAGAAAAAAAAAATGTTGATTCAAATTCTAAAATGTCTTCCTCGACATCTAATCCTTAAACTTCAATTTCTAAAAACTTCAATTTAGATTTGATATTTGATATTTTGTTTCTCTAAGAGCGTATATGATGCAATTTTAGACACATTTTATTTTGTATTTTTCTAGATTTATTTATTTATTGGTATTAATGCCTACATGTTAACTTATATATCAATTTGGCTTATATTTATGAAATTTGATATATATGCTTTTTGCGGTACGTATATTATGTTATAATTTATATTTTGAATTGTAATTACCATACTTTTATATATTATAATAAAAACAAAAAAATTATTAGTCATTATATTTTATTATTTTAGTTTTGTTCCTTACTAAGACAAATTCCTAACTCCGCCACTACTTACAATACAAAAAGCAAGAATGGAATGACCATGCATATTAATTCGTTTGGTGATAAGTTATTAATGGCCAAATTTCCTAACTTGAATGGATTTAGATTTCATCCAAATTTCTTAAAATAACATTATTGGCAAAAGAAAAACTCATGAATAACAACCCCTCCTCTTGGTTGGCGCAACCCCCAACTATTGTGCGGGAGTGATTGTGGCCACCCATCAACCTAACCCACCGTTGGCCATCGCTTGACCTCGCCAACCGCTGGCTATCACTCGGCCCAAGCCATCACCAGGGTGTCTGAAGATGAGCTAGGTTAGGTAGTGGCGAGCAAAAGGCTAGGTTGAACGAGCGACGGCTAGTAGTGAACGTACGGTGGTTGGAGATGATGGAAGGCTGTTAGAGATGGAGGCAAACAATGGCCTAAGACAATAGAGGGCCATCGAGAACAGCGGGAGATGATGGTCACACGACCCTGTTGGTTCGGTTGGGGTGGACGACTATCTCTAAGTGGGTGATCAGTCACCCATGAGAAAGACTTAATGAAAATAACGAATGATATTTTAAGGATATTATTTTTAGAACTATTTCATTCTCGGAAGAATGCATATTCCTCATCTTTTTGGAAAAATAGCTATTTGTCATTCCAGTAAACCAAATAATGAAATATCTATAAGGTTACTTATTGCATTCTTTAAGTCTATTCCTATATTTCAAACGTGCCTTATCGAATATGCCTGTACTGTACATGTCTTTGCTGGTGGAGATCGAGGCCCTCCTGCCTTGCATGAGCTAAGAATATTGTAAGAGAGACTCCATATTTCTCTGCTTGGATCGAACCAGTAGTTGGATCGGGATGGCTCTTTATCGCAGTATTGCTCTTTTTTTCTTTGTTTTTTTGGGGGGGAAGTATTGCTCTTTTAATATTAAATCATATTGATCTCCCAAGAAAAGCTTGCAAGGATGGGCTCCGATACATGACAAGGCTCACCCAGTAACAATTTATTTTATCCCATTCTACTGCATGTGTCAGGTTCGTTATTTGCCATGGCCTGCACCTTGCCTTGCATAACCCACCCAAAAAAGGGGGAGAGTTATAAAAAAAATAAAAATGCTTTACCTGTTAGGGCCAATTACAATTAATGGAATCCGGCCTTTTCCTATCATCAGTACTGAAGCATAATTTGGTCATTGGTTTCTAAGACAGGCCGGGTTGATTTTTTTTTTTTTTTCTTCGGCTGAAAAGTATTGGAGTTTGGCATTGGCACGTTACGTTTGTCACATTGAGAAAATTCTGTTGTCTTTCCAAGATGGACATTTTTAAAGGTAAATTACTACACGAACAAATATGTCAAGGTCCCTCTTGAAAAGGAGAGAGTTTTTATTTTTAATTTTTAACTTTATAATTTGGGTTTAAGAATTGCTTTCAACTCAATATATAAAATTGTTATGCGTTGTTCTTAGATGTGGGAAGTTTTACACTATATATATAGCTATAATATATATACTAATACTATATATATATAAAAATCACATGCTTTTTTAATAGAATTTATTTCAATTTTGTTAATTTTTTAAAAAAATTGTGTTTCTCACTTATTCAAATGACACATGACTATTTTATGTACTGATCGAATTAGAAAGAATTCTTTTAGCCCAATTTAGAAGAAATCTTTGTCCTTACAATCAAGAAAATAAAATAACTAGAAAATTACTAGACTGCTACAAAATTCATCATAATATCTACAATCGATCGCTCAAAAGGACAAAGGATTATTATTTGAAATGCCCTAAAAAATCTAAATCTCCAACTCCCTAGGTTTAAAAGAGCAACATACATCTTGAAAAGAAAAAGAAAGAGGAGAATGATCTAGATGGTTGAGATGGTACTTCGCAAGATAATCCATCGTTTGCATTCTCTTTTATTTTATTTTTTATGTACATGCATGTTTTTGCTTTTTTTTTGGTCTCAGATGAGTCAAATGTATTATTGTATTTAATGGCAATGTAACGTTAAGATTCAAAGAAGGCTCCTTAATTAGGACGTGGGAAGACGCATGCATGGCCAGTTTTAGGAAGGAAAAAGAAAGTCATTTATGGTTTTGTAGTTTGCGGTTTTGCAAATATCTTTTGGAGGTTTGAAAAGTTATTAATTGCTTCTTAGGGTTTGCAAAAACAAAAACAAACAAACAAATTAATCCTTATTGTTAAAGAAGTTGACAGAATCAATTAACTTGACATGTCACCATCAATTATAATGTAATACATATTATTTACAATAAAAAATAAAAAATCACATATAGACCAAAAATGCATTTTTATCAACATTTTATAATCTTCTTGTCTACCTTCCTAGTTAGAATCATATCGACATATTTACATCAGATTCATCTTCACCTCCATTTCAAATCAGGTTCATCCCTTAGCAAAAGCAAATTCATTATCAATCACTGAATGAAGAATATCCTATTTTTATTCCATTATAGTTCTTAAGCCTTCCTTCATTTTTAACGAAAGCACGATCATTTTCACCTCTGAAAAAAAAAAAAAAAAGGTTGTCCTATCTCGTTGTTCTACGGTGGACCCATCTGGGTCACCCAAGTCAATGTTCATCTCGAAACATTGAAGAAATTTTGTCTTAACTTTTTTTCTCCTCACTCTTCTTTAAAACTAAGACAATGCCGCGCGTTCTCATCTGATTTGGAGTTGGTGTGACTCGTGAGGGTTTGATTTTATTCAAATCTTTTGTTAATTTTATGGATATTAAAAAGAAAATTTAAAATTATGTTTGGATGGTTTAGAAAAAAATATTTTGATAGGTGAATATATTTTAAAAAAATATATAATAAAAAATTATATTTTAATTCTTAAAGTTTTTTTTAAAAAAAATGTGAGGTAGTTCGAAACTACCTCTAGATCAAACATGTGGGGGTGGCTCAACTTGTACCTTCAAACATTTATGCGGTGGCCGAGCAACCCCTCCATTTTTTTTTTCAAATAAAAATATAATTTTTATATTATGTTTTGGGTTGGGTTGAATAAATTTGAGTTGTGAAAGATAGTTGACTTTTGAGAATAATTGAGTTAAAAAAAAAATATGACACCTAAACATGCCCTTGGTTGTTTTTCGGGATGTGTAAAAAAAAATTTTGAAAAGTGTGTTGTAGCTTTTTTTAATGATTGAGATTTAATTTTTTTTTCTTATAAAAATTTTAAATTAAATTTTGATCCTTAAGAAAAATTATTGTAATTTTTTTACAGCACCTAAGTCAAATAATGTATTTTTGAATTGTTTTGTTGAGTTTTATTAAGTCCGTTGGACTTTCTGTTGTCGAACGGAATTAGAATTGTTTTCATAACGTATGATACTAAACAAAAACTAAGATTAAAGGGCATAAAAGAGACTCAGAAAGAGATAAAATAATGATTAGGGAAAGAGAAAAACTTTGATTATTCAAAGAAAATAAAGAATAACTCTGAAAATTGAAATTTAATTAATACTTTAAAACTAAATTAAAAAATAATAAGAACTGTAGATGTCGGTTTTCTACAGTGACTCCGGACCACCTTCCAGGGAGGAGCTCCGCCTGCACAAGGAGAGAAAGCCATTAGAGTGGCCCACTGGCGCTTGCCAGTGGGCCCCTCCGATGGTAAAGTCAGTTGGAGAGGAGAGGAGAAGGGAGAGAGATAGATGGATGTGTGTGTGAGATAATACCTGATCCCATATATATATATTTGACACCCTAGGCCCTTTGGTATCCTCTTGGGCTGTGGGCTGGCGACATGGGCCTTAGGTAATTCCTA
>FXXK01000083.1:635918-665269 GCA_900184695.1 Betula pendula | reverse complement strand
TCAAGTGTTAGTACATTAGATTTCTTATCAATGCACATGCCTTCATGACGTTCTTAAAATTAAGGAAAAAAATCCACTACCCGTAGTGTGTGTTGGAGACAATTAAGTATGTGAATAAAGCTTATGTAAAAATTAAGGAAGATGCCTTACGATGTTTGGAGTTCTTTGAATTTTGGAGAAGCCCGCAGATTTTGGAGTAGCCCTCGCCCTTAGAGAAAGCCCTTGGAATGTGGAAAAGCCCTCGCCTCGGCCTTGGAGAAAACTTTGGAATTAATTTTTGGGGAGCCCTCGGCTCGGCCCTGGGAAAAAGCCCTCGCGAATGTTGTAAAAGCCCTCGGCCTCGGCCCTTGGAGAAAAGCCCTCGGAATTGTTGGAAAAGCCCTCGGAATTGTTGGAAAAGCCCTCGGCCTCGGCCCTTGGGGAAAAGCCATCGGCTCGGCCCTTGAGAAAAGCCCTCGGTTGTTGGAAAATCGGTGCCTTGGTGAAAGCCTTCGGAATTAATTTTTTGGAAAAGTCCTCGGCCTCGGCCCTGGGAAAGCCTTCGGAATTAATTTTTTGGGGAAGCCTCGCCTCGCCCTTCGAGCAAAGCCCTCGAATTGTTGAAAAGCCCTCGGAATTGTTGGAAAAGTCCTGGCTCCGGCCTTGGAGAAAGCCTTCGAATTAATTTTTTGGGGGAGCCCTCGCTCGGCCCTTGAAAAAAAAGCCCTCGGAATTGTTTGGAAAAGTCCTCGGCCTCGGCCCTTGGAGAAAGCCTTCGGAATTAATTTTTTGGGGAAGCCCTCGGCCTCGGCCCTTGGAGAAAAGCCCCTCGCAATTGTTGGAAAAGCCCTCGGCATCGGCCCTTGAAGAAAGCCTTCAGAATTAATTTTGAAAAGCCCTCGGCTGCCCTGGAGACGGTTGTTGTGGCCCTCGGCCCGGCCTTGGAGAAAGCTTTCGGAATTTGGAGATTGTTGCAGACAGGAGATGCCGTGTACTTTTCTTTTTTTTTTTTTTTTTTTTTTTTTTTTTTTGGGACGAAGTGTCTGACTTGGGAAAGGCTCTTGAGCCTTTTGCTGTACCTGATAATAACCCTCCCGGAGCAGTCTTCTTCGGACAGTTGCTGCTTGGCGGCCTCCCGGCGGCGTGTTCCTCCTAACGTCGACGGTGGCAGTCGCTGCCTCCTTCAAGAATGTCGTGGACGCCGTGGCCGACTGTCTGCCTGAGCCAATCCCAGGCGAGATCCTCAATCCCGCGCTCGAAGTAGACGCGCCACATGGCCATGGAAACATGGAGGAGTGTGCAACCCTTTGGCGAAGAAGGCCTGGAACTCTCGGTCCCTCACGAAGGCCACCATGAAGAGGAGGAACTCGATCGCGAACAGGAGCATGCCCGAGAAGGAGTCGAAGGTCCGGATCAGAAGCTGGTCGTGTGGCGTGGACCCCAGCAGCTTCGTCGTCGCCTCGATCCCGTGCCCCAGCGTGTACACCTCCTTTATGCAGAACATCATCAGGGCCCCGCACGTCACCGTGATCAGACAGTGCAGCAGGCAGATCGACGAACGCTGATGACGATCCCATCACCCAATCCGACGGTTACGGATTTGTTATGTGGGTATGGTCATCGTTACAGTAGCCGAACCCTAACGGCCGCTGTTGATTACGAAGAAGGTGATCGGAAAAAGTCGGTTCTGGATTTTCATTTTCCCTTCTCTTGGGAATGGATGCACATATAGTGTACCATTTTCCGTTGAAAAGCCTTTTTTCTTCGTGAAATCGGAAAGAGAGAATCAAAGCTTTGGGAATATCTTCTAGATCCGGTGATGGCGGTCATGGATGAGCGGTTTGCTGTGGGTGGGCCGAGATCTGAACAGGTTTCTATAGGAGAGTGCGGATCTACTCTGGAGAAAGCCGATCTGCCATTGATGATCGGGGATTTGCCATGAGAGAGCTCAGATCTTCGTAGATCCGGTTTGGGAGGATGATGATCTGCTGTTGCCGAAGCCAAAATCTGGTGAAGGAGATGAGACAAAATCCGGTGAAGGAGATGGGACAAAATCCGGTGATGGAGATGAGGCCTTTTGGACAGATCTGGTTGAAATGTCGGTGTGTCGTGCCGATTGTTGGTGTGCAGGCAGAGGCCCTTTCCTGGTTGACGGCCCGAAGCCTTTGTTCGTTGGAATCCGAAATCCATGGTGAAAGGAAGTCGGATTCCCACAGACGGCGCCAACTGTAGATGTCGGTTTTCTACAGTGACTCCGGACCACCTTCCAGGGAGGAGCTCCGCCTGCACAAGGAGAGAAAGCCATTAGAGTGGCCCACTGGCGCTTGCCAGTGGGCCCCTCCGATGGTAAAGTCAGTTGGAGAGGAGAGGAGAAGGGAGAGAGATAGATGGATGTGTGTGTGAGATAATACCTGATCCCATATATATATATTTGACACCCGAGGCCCTTTGGTATCCTCTTGGGCTGTGGGCTGGCGACATGGGCCTTAGGTAATTCCTAGGCCCTACAAGAACCATATGTCTTTATAAAGGTAAAGTTTTGAGTACTCTTTAAACAAAGGACTTGGAAGAAAATAAAAAGATAAAAATATAAAAATAAACTTAAAACTTGGACACAAATCAAAATACTTAGAAAAAAAAAGAAGCAAAAAAGATATTATTACAAAATAATCTTCAAAACGAATGCCCAATTCTTACCAATATTCTTGTGCAGAGATCTTCTATATCAATATATTTTAGTGTTGTTAATTAATTCGGTATTTAACTATATACATCAATATTTTGATAATTATAAGTGTTACATGTACTACTGCGACATGACAGTTTATAAACGTGGCTGGAGATCGACTTAAGAAATATGAAATTTAACAAACCAGACAATATAAGTTAACTAGTTAAGTACATGACAACAAGAGGAATGTAGGCATTCTCCTTAGGGGTGGCAATTTTTAATACGAATCGCGAACCCGACACGAAAATAACGAGTTTGGGTTTAGGGTTACCGGGTTCAGATCAAAACAGATCAATCCATTTAGACCTGTTTAGTTAACGAGTTAGACAGGTCAACCCGCAAGTTGACCCGTCTGATCCGTTAACTTTTTTTTTTTTACATAAAACTATTTAAAACTAAAAAGTTAAAAACATAAAAACCTAAACCTACACTAACCTGGGCCGTGACCCGTCTCTTTCTCAGTTAGAAAACCTAACTTGCTAAGCTCTTCACCCGCAGCCCCCCCCCCCTCCCGCCCAACTCTCAGTCTCTCTCTCAATCTCCCTCTCTTTCTCAGTTTCTCTCATTGTTTCCGTTGATCGTCCCCGGCGTCGGTTGAATCTCCCTCTCTATCGGTATCACCGTCATTGATTCGATTTGATTGTCCCCAACCCCTCACATCAGAACAGCGGTACGCCGGTATCTCCCTCTCCCTCTCTCTCGGTCTCGCTGTGACACCGCCGTCATCAATCGTCCCCGACTCCCCAAGGACCCCAACCCTCGCATCGGACCAGCGGAACCCCTATCGGTCCTCTAGGCTCCAGCCCTCCATGCCATTCTCGAGTCTTGGCTTTCATGATCTCTTGAGTCCCGATCTCCAAGACGTCTCGACTTCCATGATATCTTGAGTCCTATTCTGTGATCTCCAAGACTCCAATAGTCCAATGATTTCATTTTCATTATTGATTGAAGCGATTCTCCGTTCTCATTTCTCCAACTTTGTTGGGTCGGGTTGAATTTACTCGACTTGTCAACTAAACAGATTGACGGATCGTGTCGTGTTAACCCGTTTAATAAACGGGTCGTGTTCGGGTTTAGAGTTAACGAGTTGGCAAGTTAAGTGGGTCAACTCGAACTCGACTCGTCAACCTGTTTTGCCATCCTTAATTCTTCTTCCCCTTCTCCCTCTTGAATAAAATAATAATAATAATAATTTTTTTTTTTTAAAGAAAACCCTTCCCCTGCTCCCACTTGAATAAAAAAATAATAATAATAAGAAATTTTTTTTAAAAAAAAAAAAAAAAACAGAGGAGGAATGTCGACATTACTATTATTTTTTATTTTTTTTTCAGGACGGAATGGTGTCACTAGACTCACTACCATTACCACGAAAAGGTGGCACACAATTATGAAGTACAACGTACGACTCTTATTTGCCTGATACCTCATGATCATCACTGATGATCGAGTTGTTGACTGACATGTTGGATGAACGATGTGACGTTCAAGTAAGAAGATCCACCTTCTTCAACTGCCCTCTTAGCCATGCCTCCAAGATCTCTAGCTCTCTTTCTTCTTTCTTCACCATCAATATCCATCAACTGTTGTATGGCCTTCTTTACATCCTCCCTCTTCACAAACACCCCGTCTTTCTCTTCTTGATGATCACCCCGCCGCACACACGCTTCAACTCCCACCCTCACACTAATCCTCAACACTTGAGCAACCAACTTCTCATTGTAGAACTGCTCTGCAAACATGGGCCAAGTTATCATCGGCAACCCGGCGCTTACTCCTTCTAGTGTTGAATTCCACCCACAATGCGTTAAGAACCCTCCAATGGCTGGATGGGACAGGATTACAACCTGTGGCGCCCATCCTCGAATTATAAGACCCCTCCCTTCAATCCTCTTCTCAAAATTCTCTTCTGCCAACATTTTTTCTAATTCTGTAGAGTAATCTCCTTTTCTAACAACCCAAAGAAATGGACCGTTGAATGCCTCTAAGCCCAAACCAAGCTCCACTAATTGTGAAGCTGACAAGTTGCAGAGACTCCCAAAACAAACGTAAATGACAGAGTTGGGATTCATTGAATCCAGCCACCTCAAGCATTCGGGCTCGTTTCCTCTTTGGAAGTTATAATCATATAAAGATAGAGGCCCGATACACCAAATGTTCTCGACCACTTTCTGGTATCCTTTTACGTGCCTTGGCTCCAGCTCTTCAAAAGTGTTCACCACTACCCCTAGTGCGGAAAGCTCGGCCGCTTTAAAGCGGTCCAGAAGATCTCTCAAGTCATGACCCGGAATTTGTTTCACTAATTCAGGCAGCTGGGCGGGAGTGAATTCAGTTGTGTCTGGCATGTTGGGCACCAAAAATGACTCATTGTCGGATTTGACTCTCTCGAGCACCTTGGAGCGAGATATGTTGTGAGAGCACAAGAGAGAGAAGCAAGATATTCCATGGAAGAGAAACCTTGGAATCTTGAACTTGGAAGCGAGATCTGAGGTCCAAGGAAGACACAAGTCAGCAATAATGCAGCTAGGCCTAGAATAATATTCTAACTGATCTTCTAGCCACTTCTCCAGTGGTTTTTGAAGCATGTTACTTGCTTCAAAAAATTGTGGGATTAAATCGGGAGATTCGAGGGTGTCCATGTTCTCGCACCCTTCAGGTAAGCCAGCTTCTTGGCAAGGAAACGGTAGTGAAAGGAATTCAATGTTGAGGTTGGAGGCTTTTGCTTGATCAAGGATTGTGTTGAACCGGGCTGCATTAAGGGGTGTAAGGATGATAGTAACCTTTAGGCCACGGTGTGCGAGTAGTTTGGCCATGTCTGTGAAGGGAATGAGATGGCTTTGGGACATTAGCGGAACAAGAAGAAAGTGAAGTTGGTGAATTTGGGAAGCCATAGCTGAAATTCTTGTGGGAAAGAAAGAGTTGAGCCACTTTTTGAAAGGTGATGGGGTTTGTAGTTTGCAAAGATGCAAATTAAAGGAGTGTACATCAGCTTAGCTAGTTAGCTGAATTAATTTGTGGTGTGACTGACTTCCACGTGGCCGAGCACAGTTACAGCAGCTTTTTTTTTTTCTAAGAAAATTTAAACAGTTACATCAGCTTAGTTAGCTACGATACATTTATTTCTTATATATGTCTTCATCGGACCTGGACGTCGCTGGCAAGGTCAAGAATATTAATTTCAAAGTTTGTCTTTCATGGATCATACGATGTCTAAGGTAGATCTACCGGTCTACAGTTTAATTTAAAATTCATGTCTCTTTCGTTTTTAGTTACATCAGCTTTTTTTTTTGTAAGAAAATTTAAACAGTTACATCAACTTAGTTAGCTACGATACATTTATTTCTTACATATGTCTTCATCGGACCTGGACGTCGCTGGCAAGTTCAAGAATATTAATTTCAAAGTTTGTCTTTCATGGATCATACGATGTCTAAGGTAGATCTACCGGTCTACAGTTTAATTAAAAATTCATGTCTCTTTCCTTTTTCGAAGGGAAAGTGTGAGGGTGTTTTGGGTAATTTGGTTTTGTTACCCTGCATCCATCTTTCATCTAAAAAATTAGTGGAAGTCAATATGTTACCCTTAAAAAACTCATACATGGCTTTGCAAATAAATCTATGTGTTGACCGGGTCATGCTGATCTTTTTGCTAATTAATTGGTTGTTGCTTGTGATTATTGCACCATCCAACAAGATGCTGATCTGATGCAACAACCAAATAAGCAACGACATTGATATTTTGTTATTATTGCCAATTAACATGGACATGGTAATGCTTGGGCTAATAAAAGTTCCTTCCTACGAGAAAAGCATCAAGGAAAAGAACTCCAATGACATGGTCTACCAAGGGCATTGATATTTTTTATTATGCCAATTAACATGGAGTACTTCCCAATCAAATTTCAATACTGTTTGATACAACAAAAGACAATTGATGTGGCGCATGCAGATTCTTTTGAATGTCGTCTTTGCCAGCGGATTGTAGTTTTAGGCTCCCATATATGCATTGCCAATCACGTCTTAACTTTGTTGGCAATGACATGTTGCATGATATCTTCGACCAGCAATGTGATATTTTGGTACGAAGATCCTCCTCTTACAGCCTTCTTTGCCATCTCTGCAAGACTGCAACTTCTCTGGCTCTTTTTCTTCTCTCTTCTCCTTCCCAATCTCCTTCATCCATCAGCAGGGCTATGGCCTTCTTTACATCCTCACTCTTTAGCATAAACCCATACTTCTCTTCGTCCCCCCACTTTATAGCATGCTCAGCCCCCACACCCACTCCAATTCTCAAAACCTCCGCAACAAATTTCTCATTGTAGAATTGCTCAGAGAACAGAGGCCATGTTATCATTAGCACTCCTCCACATACCCCTTCGAGTGTAGAGTTCCAACCACAGTGCATCAAGAACCCTCCGATGGCCAGGTGAGATAGTATTAGTACCTGTTATTATATAAATTATTAAATTTATTAATTTTTGTCAATTATCAACTTTTAAGATAATTGGCGATTAAATATAAGCTATAACGGCTTTTTAGATAAGTGTATTAGAGTTAAAAGGTCATGAATTTTTAGTTTGTCTCCGTCAATTCACCTGTCGAATATAAATAGTATATATGGAGCCCAACCGCGGGTCAAAAGGCCTCTTCCTTTCGTTCTCCCCTCAAATATTTCTTCTGAAATCCACTTCTTGAGTTCATCTGATTTGTATCCATCTCTTATAACCCATATGAATGGACGGTTGGAAGCTTCTAAGCCCAGTCCTAATTCAATTAGCTGCTTAGGCTCAAGACAACTAATGGACGTTCCAAGACAAGCATAAAGTAGAGAGCTTGCAGGCCATAAATCAAGCCACTTGAAGCACTGGATTTCATCTATCGAGGATTTGTTGCCTCTTTGAGACTTCTGTAAGGTATCCTTGTTGTACAGTGACACCGGTCCAATACACCAAACCTTACCTGTTACAATGTAAATCAAATTATTAAAATTTTCTTTTCTAATCTATAAATTTAAGCTGCTTTGGGGATAAATGATGAATTAGCGTTACCTCCTTTCACCTTTCTATATTCTTTGATATATTCTGATTCCAACTCCTCAAAAGTGTTGAGAATTGATCCATATTCTGCCATTTCTGCAGCTTCAATTTCCTGGTGCAAGTCGTTCAAGTGCAACGTGACTGGATTGAAGACATTGGGTAATTGAGCCTTAGTCAACTCTATTCGATGAGGCAAACAAGGCACAAAAAAGGACTCCGACTCAGAAACCCTCTCGCAAATCCTGGAAACATGAATGTTGTGGGTGCATGTGTTAGCGAAGCAGCTTGTCCCATCGAAAACGAGCCTTGGAATCTGAAACTTACGGGCAGTATCAGCTGTCCAGGGAAGATATCTGTCGGAGATTATGCAACTTGGACGAGGTTGAAGCTCTTTCAAGCATTGTTCAACTGGGTATTGCAACATGCTAGTTGCATGGAAGAAATTCTCGGATAAGTCTCGTGAGGGGAGAGCTTCTATGTTCTCACATCCCTCCGGCAACCTGGCCTCGGTGCATGCAAACCGGAGTTTGAGAAGCCGGACCCGGAGCCCTGATTCGATGGCTCGATCAATGGTCATTTTGAGTCGGGCGGCATTAAGGTGTGTGGTGACGATGGTGACAGTGACGCCACGCTGTGCCAATATCCTGGCCATATCTACGGTGGGGATCAGGTGGCCCTGTGCCATTAAGGGTGTCAGAACAAAGTGAAGCTGATGGAGTTCGGAAGCCATTGTTGCAAATGTGGGATTGTTGGAGGGACTGGTGATGAATAGATAAATAGCAGATGAATTTCATGGTGTCTTTACTCTTTCGGTGAGCTAAGAGTTAAGAGCATAGAGATTGGAAATGGAGTTTAAAACTCATCTTTTTGGGTGTCGTGAAGGTATAAGCTGTTACATTAAAAAATAATAATAATAAAATAAAATTTAAAATACGTGTGATGAATCAACGTAAACAGTATTTATAATACAGCTTGAGACCCTTTCCGCCCCTCGGGAGCTTTAAATTAAAGAGGCATCTCATTCACAAAATCAGACTAGCTCTTTTTTTTTTTTTCAAATTGATTTTAGAAAAGGGTTATACGGAAAGATTTTTTTTCACTTTTAATCCGAAAAAAAGAGAAAGTGAGAGATCATAAAAAAAAAAACAACAAAAAACAAGCGTAAACTCTCTAACAATAGATCAAAAACAAAAATAACAATCACACCAACTCTTATCTTGAGAGTAAAAGCCACTGGTCCACATTTGTCATTTTCTTTCATGATCTTTCAACCTTTAAACTCTTCCAAAGAAAAGAAAGAGGACAATTAATTAAAAAATAATCGTTGCCTTTTCAATTCTCCAAAACAAAGTGAAAAAGAGGAATAAATTAAATTAGTAAGGATTCATTTGTTTAGAAATGCACTTTTGGCTTGCGAAATTGTAAAGATAAATAAACTCTAATGGCACGTTTGGTACACAAAACGACTATTTCTTTTAGAATAAGAATAAGTATTAATGATAATACGAGTTACAATAGAATGATTATTCATATTCTTTTGTTTTGTGACAACATATAATGTTTATATTGAAATTGAACCATTATTTCAAAAATATCAAAGATTTATAATATATATATATATATAATTAAAAAAAAAAAAATTTATGAGTGGGTGACCAATCACCCTAGTAGAACACTAGGTTTGTTCGCACCACCCTTGGAACTCCTCTTAGTTGACCCCCAAAGAGCTCTGAGCATGGTGCGAAACCATCTTAGCCATGACGCTTGGGATGTGGCTATGACCACACTCAGTGCTCTATTAGGATAGTTGGCCACCCATAGAATGTTTTGAATTTTTTTTTTTTTATATAGTAATTTTAATTTCTTAAAAAGACAAATGGGTAAACTGTTCTTCAAGGAATAACTATTCCTATTTTTAGAGAAATAACCATTCTTATAGTATAATGTCTAACCAAACAAATGAATGGCTATTTTATAAGAATTTCTTCAATTTCAGTTGGTCTATATTACGCATGTCAAACATATATGCCCTAAGTATTTACTTATTATATTTAGAGTGTCTTGCCAATAGGGGCGGAACCAACCCTAAACTTGGGGGGTTCCATGCCCCTCCAAAATTTAAAAAAATTGTTACAAAATTTTGAAAATTTCTCTTAAATTTTAGGTATTTATATAAAATGCACCCTCAAAAATTTTATTTTTCTAGCTTTGTCCTCCCCTCTCCTAAATTTTAGTTCCGTCACTGCTCGCAATAAGTGCCTCTTCTCACCTTAGAGTATTAGCAGCAGCTTTCCTTAAACTTTTCTTTAATGTAGGGAACGAAACCATTTTTTAGTTCTCTATTTAAATGCACTCCACAGCAGCTTCCCTTCATCTTTCTCTATATGAATTAAATACTATTTAAATTAAATGCTAGAAGAAAGAGAGAGAGAAAAGAGAAATTATTTAAATATTATTTTAAACAAATGGTAGAGAAGAGAGAGAGGAGAGATAAAGTTTTTATATTAAAATAATGCTAAGAGAATTATTTTTTGTTCCCTAGATGAAGGGAACCAAAAGTGGTTCCCTTGATGTTTCTATAGTTTAGGAAACACTTAGGGAAACTGCTGCAAAGATTTTTTTATGTTTTTTTAACAATTTTTCCTACACTAGGGAAGAGAATGAGGTTTAAGGGAAGCTGCTGCTAATGCTCTTATGATGTAACTGGTTAACCGAAAAATAAAGGACAAAATTACAAAAATAAAAAATAAAAAAACCAGGATTTGAATTTTGGGTGCTACCCCAGTCCCCCAGACAAGTTTCTTACCTTATTTTAATTGCACAAAAATTAGTACATGTCATATATATTAATTAATATTTGATTGCTTTTGTTCGAGCGGCATTGAGGGCGGTGGTGATTATGGCTGGTGACGGCCGGTCACGCCATGTAGTACTAGTAACTTGGCCATGTCTAAATGACCCTGAAAATGGTTGTATATATAAATGTTGTTTTGCTTGTCTAATATCCATAAGGTATACATTGGACCATTAGGACGATGTAATTTGTAAAGTTCATTTCAATCATTTCAAACTAATTGGAAAGCATAACATTTGCGTCCCTTTTACCCAGGGTGCATGCATTGCCACAACAGGCAGGGCCGGACCCAGGTATAGGAGTGGGGACGGATGTCCCCCCAAAAGTCTTAAAATTTTTGAAAGCTCCATGCAACTTTTTAAGGTTTGAGTGTGGCATTGTAATTTGAATGTAAATTTGAAGGGAGAAGGGTAAGATGATTAGTTTTCCCTTGATCATATGACTAAGGATAGTACCAAGATAGTGTAAGCATGAGATACGGCCAAAAGTAGCATTAATTAGTGACTTATAAACAATGGTTAAAATATGACTAGGGACAATGACGATCAGACTGAAAGCAATACTAAATCCTATATATATATGATCCATCAATTAAACAAACTCGGTAATGGAGTAGAAAAAAAAAACTCGGTAATGTTTGGGCTAATAAAAGTTCCTTCCTACAAGAAAAGCATTGAGGAAAAGAATTCCCCAATCAAATTTGAAATTTCAATACTGTTTGAATTTCGTCTTTGCCTGATTAATGTAGTTTTAGGCTCCCATTGCCAATCACGTCTTAGCTTTGTTGGCAATGGCATGTTGCATGATGTCTTCAACCAGCAGTGTAATATTTTGGTACGAAGATCCTCCTCCTGCAGCCTTCTTTGCCATCTCTGCAACTTCTCTGGCTCTTTTTCTTCTCTTCTCTCCTTCCCAATTATCACCCTCATCCATCAGCAGGTCTATGGCCTTCTTTACATCCTCACTCTTTACCATAACCCCATACTTCTCTTCGTCCCCCCACTTTATAGCATGTTCTGCCCCCACACTCACTCCAATTCTCAACACCTCCACAACATATTTCTCATTGTAGAATTGCTCAGAAAACAGAGGCCATGTTATCATGGGTAATCCTGCACATACCCCTTCGAGTGTAGAGTTCCAACCACAGTGCGTCAAGAACCCTCCGATGCCTAGGTGAGATAGTATTAGTACCTGTTATCATATAAATTATTAAATTTATCAATTCTTATTGGCTATCAGCTTTTAAGGAGGAATGTTAGATTATAAATGGTACCTGTGGAGCCCAACCGCGGATCAAAAGGCTTCTTCCTTTTGTTCTCTCCTCAAATCTTTCTTCTGAAATCCACTTCTCGAGTTCATCTGATTTGTACCCTTCTCTTATAACCCATATGAATGGACGGTTGGAAGCTTCTAAGCCCAGTCCTAATTCAATCAGCTGCTTAGGCTCAAGACAACTGAGGGTTCCAAGACAAGCATAAAGTACAGAGCTTGCAGGCCATAAATCAAGCCACTTTAAGCACTGGATTTCATCTACCGAGGATTTGTTGCCTCTTTGAGACTTATCTAACGTATCCTTGTTGTACAGTGATACTGGTCCAATACACCAAACTTTACCTGTTACAATATAAATTAAATGATTAAGTTTATAAATTTAAGGTAAATTTTGAGATAAGTGATGAATTAGCATTACCTCCTTTCACCTTTCTATATTCTTTGATATATTCTGATTCCAACTCCTCGAACGTGTTCAGAATTGATCCATATGCTGCCATTTCTGCCGCTTCAATTTCCTGGTGCAAGTCGTTCAAGTGCACCGTGCCTGGATTGAAGACATTGGGTAATTGAGCCTTAGTCAACTCTATTCGATGAGGCAAACAAGGCACAACAAAGGACTCCGTCTCAGAAAGCCTCTCGTAAATCCTGGAAACCTGAATGTTGTGGGTGCACGTGTTAGCGAAGCAGCTTGTCCCATCGAAAACGAGCCTTGGAATCTGAAACTTACGGGCAGTATCAGCTGTCCAGGGAAGATATCTGTCGGAGATGATGCAACTTGGGCGAGGTTGAAGCTCTTTCAGGCTTTGTTCAACTGGGTATTGCAACATGCTAATTGCATGGAAGAAATTCTTGGACAACTCTCGTGAGGGGAGAGCATCTATGTTCTCACATCCCTCCGGCAACCCGGCCTCGGTGCATGCAAACCGGAGTTTGAGAAGCCGGACCGGTAGCCCTGATTCGATGGCTCGATCAATGGTCATTTTGAGTCGGGCAGCATTAAGGTGCGTAGTGACGATGGTGACAGTCACCCCACGCTGTGCCAATATCCTGGCCATATCTACGGTGGGGATCAGGTGGCCCTGTGCCATTAAGGGTATCATAACAAAGTGAAGCTGATCAGGTTCGGAAGCCATTGTTGCAAATGTGGGCTTGTCTGAGGGACTGGTGATGAATAGATAAATAGCAGAGTTGAGAGCATAGAGATTAGAAATGGCGTTTAAAACTCAATCTTCTTGGGTGTTGTGAAGGTAAGCTGTTACATAGAGATGTGTTTGACTAGATGCGGTTAGATGATTAGATCGATGTATGGGCAGAAAGAGCCAAAGTGTTGCAACACGTAGCTGGATGGCGTGCTAACTCATGCGGGCTAGTCTTGGGAAAACAAGTCTAGAAAAACAGATAATTCAGATAACAGACAGCGAAGCTCATAAAGAACCAAACAGATAATTAGTTCTGGAACATTGTTATCTCGGGCCATCTCGTTATTGCTGACCAAGAAAACTGCAACACACAAAAGTTGCTCTTAAGAGGTGGAACTCCCTCACTTTGGAACATTCAGTCCAATATCAAAGAGACCCTTTTGCTCCTTGATCAAGCCCAACAGGCCCCCTTCCCCCAGCTCCAGAGATTTAGAAGCTAAACTGAAATTGGATTTAGAGGATCTTCTCTTAAAGGAAGAAATCTTGTGGCGCAACAAATCCAGAGAAGAATGGTTAACCTGTAGAGACCTCAATACCAAGTATTTCCATACTCCCACTCTAATCAGAAGAAGGTCAAATGCAGTGAACTTTCTCAAAACTGTATCTGGGGCTTGGCTATCGGACAGAGACTCCATTGGGGCCACTTTTGTAAACCATTTCTCCTCTCTTTTCTCCTCCTCAGATCCATCTATTGAAGAAGAAATGCTGAACCTTTTGATCCCTCTATCTCAGATCCTGAAAATGAATCTCTCTGTGCTCTGCCCACTGAAGAAGAGATTTTTCAGGCACTTTCCAGCCTTGGCTCCACCAAAGCTCCAGGGCCAGATGGATTTACTGCCTTATTCTACAAGAAGCACTGGTCCACTGTCAAGAATGAGGTTTTGGAGTATGTCTGGCATTTCTTTCAAAATGACCATCTTTTAAGAGAGCAAAACACCACGTTTATAGCTCTTGTTCCCAAGATCAATGGCCCTCATTCTGTGCATCACTTTCGGCCAATAAGCCTGTGCAACATTGTATACAAAGTCATCACCAAAATCCTGGCCAACAGACTGAAATTGCTGCTGCCACAGATTATCTCTCCCCTGCAATCAGCATTTGTTCCTCATCGAAACATCCAGGACAACTCAATCTTGGCTCATGAGTTGATTCACACTTTCAAGAACAAGAAAGGCAGATGGGGGTTTATGATCCTCAAAATGGACATGGAGAAAGCTTTTGATAGGATGGAGTGGAAATTTCTTCTAGCTATCATGCTGAAACTCGGTTTTCATCCTACTTGGGTGAATTGGATCAGAATCTGCATATCCACCCCATCCTTCTCCATATTGATTAATGGCAGCCCATTTGGTTTATTTCTCCCTTCCCGTGGCCTAAGACAAGGTGACCCTCTATCCCCCATCTTTGTTCATCCTTGGTTCTGAAGTCATCTCTAGACTTCTCTTCAAGGAAGAAGCGGCTGGAAAGTTGAAAGGGCTAAAAATTGGCAGAAACTGTTCTGCAATCTCTCATCTCCTTTTTGCGGATGATTTGCTGGTTTTTGGTCGAGCTACTACTGCAGAAGCTTCTTGCATCAGTAGCTGCTTTGAGAAATACTCCAAATGGTCAGGTCAAGCTATCAATGCCAACAAATCCTCCATTCATTTCAGCAAGAACACTCTTCAAAGCACTGCCTCCTCCATTCTGGAAATTTTGCCTTACAATCCCAACCCCCCTAAATCATCTATCTCGGCTTCCCCTCTATTTGGAAACAGCAAGGCAGGTGCCTTTAACTACATTCTTGAAAAAGTTCGAAATAGAATGGAAGGTTGGAGAGCAAAATCCCTTTCTCAAGCTTGAAGGTCCATCCTAATCAAATCAGTTGCAGCCTCCATCCCCCTCCTATGCTATGGGAACCTTCTTGCTCCCAAAACTTTTTGCAGCAACCTTGATCGTCTGTCTAAGAACTTCTGGTGGGGTTTTCCCCCAAAAAAAACCAGAAACTTAAACCTAAAGGCGTGGCAGTCCATTTGTTTGCCCAAAGCTAAGGGTGGATTAGGCTTTCGGCTCATGAGGGATGTAAATGTGGCTCTCATAGCCAAACTTGGCTGGAAAATCCTCTCAAGCTCATCCAGCAGCTGGGTGCCCCAATTGCAAGGTAAGTATCTTCACTCTCACTCCTTTCCCTCTACTCCTTCCCCCCCCCCCTCTTGTTTCTTGGGTCTGGAAAGGAATTCTCAAATCCAGAAGCCTTCTCTCTCATGGGGTCTGTCACCGTATCAACAAGGATTCCACTCTCCCCATATGGGACTCCCCATGGATCCCCTCCATTCCCACCTTTAAGCCAATCCCCAAATCCCCCTCAAATCTTTCTCGGCCCTCCTTGCAGTTAGGGATCTGTTACTCCCTACACAATCCTGGAATATCCCTCTGCTCAATGCCCTTTTTGATTCCTCAACCATCAGAGAAATACTCAAGCTATTTATCCCTAATTCAAATTCGAGTGAATATCTCTGGACACCTTCCTCCAATGGCAAATTCACCACTAAATCAGCCTATTCCTCCTCCTGTAGCCTGCGCTCCCCTTCCCAATTCCATTCATCCTTCTCTCCCTCTACCTGGAAATCCCTATGAAAATTAAAGCTAAATGCCAGGCTAACCCTTTTCCTATGGAAAATAGCTTGGGATCTACTACCAACAAAGTCTAGGCTGAACAGAATTCTTCACATCTCTCCAAATGAACTGCTCTGTCCTCTCTGCAAATCTGACATTGATTCCACCTCCCATCTCTTTTTCAAATGCAGCTTTGCTAGGATTGCTTGGAGAATTCGTTTTGGCCTTTAGACTCTCTTGTTTGGTCCTCTATGGATGTTACCGATTGGATAAAAGGGATTTTGTCCCCCTCTCATACGTTTGGTATACCCCAAAGGACTCCCACCTTTTCCAGATTTTTGCTGCTGTACTGTGTGATCTTCTCTGGCTCAACAGGAACAAAACAATTCATGAAGGCTCCTCTCCCAATCCGTTGGATTTAGCTTCCTCTATCAAGAAGACCACTCTTTGATCACTTCAACGCTTGGAAGACCTCCTCCATCAGCTCCAGCAGAGAAATGGCGCCCCCCTCCCACAGGAGCTTTCTCAATCACTTTTGACACTGCAATAAGGGAAAACCTCTCAGTCCAAGCAGCAGTGTGCAGGGATTCCAAAGGTTGCATTCTCAAGGCAACCTCTCAAGTTAGTCCTACTTGTGAACCGAATTTTGGGGAAGCCTTAGCTGCCCGGTTAGCTGTCTCCATGGCAGTCTCTCTCAATATCAAAAATTTTGTCTTAGAAGGTGATTCGCTGTGTAGTCATCATGGCGGCTACAACAACCTTCTATTGTTCAAGATTGGAAGATAGCTGATATCATCACCGACACTCTCCCGTCCATTCCAGCCTCTTCTCATGGAAAGTTAGGAAAATACACAGAAGTGCAAACTTCTGCGCCCACCATGTGGCTTATTGGGCCGCAGCCAGATCTCACTCGGGCTGCATTCCCATTTATTTTCCTTCTCCCCTTTGTAGTGGACCAGCTCCACCTCCCTGTTTGGTTGGTTTGTAGTCCATCTGTTGTACTTACAAAAAAAAAAAAAAAAAGATAATTAGTTATTTGCAGAATAAACTAGCTAGAGAGTATGCATGTCCAAGTGTAATCTTAATTAATTATGTCTATATAACTATATAAGTGTTTGGACAAAATGCAGGGCTGACTTGTTTCAGGTAAATAAGTTCCTCACCTGCCTCTATGTTACTGTCCGATAGTAGGTATTCTCACAAGGCTGTATTTAATTTATGGGCCCAACTATCATTGTCATCCATTCATCGCCATCACAATCAGCCAGCCCATGTTGTCCAATAGCATTTCAATTCATCCCCAAACCACGTGTCATAGTGTATCTTTAAAAAATAGAAAGGTTTGGTTTTTTTGTCAATCTTTGTCTATTCATTTTGTTTGTCTAAAAAAACAAAATGGATCAATAAAAATGGACACATAGTCTTTCTCTTTAAAAATTCTACACATTGGGCTTATGTCTACACCTTGCTTGTCCTTGCACCTATCCATTCTTTTCCTTCACTTATTTATTTAACATAAAAATAAAAGTCCCACTTATTTAATTAACACAAAAAAAAAAAGTGTTATGTTTTCAATAAGCCAAATTTGAGTCGCTCACCCATTTTTATTTGTTTTAGTGTCTGTCTAGTTTAACAGTTTTCAAATATGTGGTTTAAATAAATCACAATTTCAAAATACGAAAACACAATTTTTAAACACGCAATTAAGCGTTTAGGTAAAATTGCAGTTCTACCTTAAAAATTAAATATTTTTAAAACGCACTTCTAAACAAGACACGTTTCATGATTTTGCTAAAAAATTCACATTTGACTTAAGAAATTGCGAGGCTAAACGCACTTTTAATCAATCTGGTCAACTCAACTAAACTCAAAGCACATTTGTATATGGACAAAAATTTCCTCCAATCTATTCTAATAAATGCCAAATGTCCTCTAACATGTGAGAGATACATGTTTTCTTTAATATTCTTAATAGTCATTAACTCCCCTTCTAAGTTTATGTCCTAAGTTTTTTGGTACCTTCTTTTTCAATTGTGAGTTATAACCAAGGTTTATATCATTTGGTATCAGAGTCAATCATCAAGTTGAATATGAAATCAGACATAATTCATTGAGTATGAGATCGAATGAGTTACAACTTTGTGGTCAAATGATGGAATGGGAGACCTATAGGCTGAATTAAAATGTCTTAGTACTATGTATGAGCATAGTATTAAGTCATTGAATACTAATATATGAGTGGAGCTGACAAAAGAGAAAATGCTACAATCAAGCAATTGTTGATAGATTAATGGGCCTTCGTGAATGTCGGTTGCGAAATGTGGAGGTCAAGGGCGCAAAATTTTAGAATTCCCCATTTTTTTTTCTTTTTTTTCCTTTTTTTTTTAAAGATATACCCTTAAAAAATTATTTTCTTACCTCCCAAGATTTATTTATTTATTTATTTTTGCTCACCTCAAACTTAAAATCCTAGTTCCGCCCCTGGTAATGATATGTAAAAATCCTAAGTGTACGTAATCTTAACCATGCATGTGTATATAATTTCTTAGGCACATTCCCTTTGTAAACCAATTTTCAATTACAAGTTCTACCCAAAGTTTGTATTAGAGCAAGCACGTGGTTGTGGCTTACCCTTCTTCCCACTCCCTTTCCTTACCCGGAAAGAAGGGAAAAAAAGAAAAAGAAGAAAAATAAAGGCCAAAAAGTGTCTGAAAAAAAATTCTTGCTTTACAAGATTGGAAATTACTGGAAAATGATCATCTTTGATTCTTTATGAGCTTTATAGTACTATATCAGAATGATGACACTAGCAAATGAATCCTCACTATTAGAGGTCATTTGGGTTGGCGCCATTGATAAGTCCTCCAACATTGGCCAATACAAACATATATTACCCCACCAAATAAAGGAAAAATGTTGATTATGAGTTATGGATCAACTTTCTCAACAACAAAAACAGAGGAAATTGAGAATGCCATTATAGTGGAGATAATGCATATCCTCAAATGTCTCATGACTTTAAGCTTGATGGCCTATGGATAGTTTCCTAATATCCTCCATTAACGATGTAATATTGAGGTAAGAAGATCCTCCCTCCTCTGTTGCCCTTTTTGCCATCTCTGCAAGCTTGCTTGATCTTTCTCTTCTGTCTTCCCTTTCTTTCCCTTCAGTCATTATCTTTCCTATAGCCTCCCTAACCTGCTCCCTATTCACCAAGACTCCATACTTCCCTTCCTCCCCTACGGGAAGAGCTATCTCATTCCCCACTCTCTCCCCAATCTTCAACACTTGTACAACCAACTTCTCATTAAAAAATTGCTCAGCAAAAATAGGCCATGTTGCCATCGGCACGCCTGCACAAACCGCTTCTAGCGTCGAATTCCAGCCGCAATGTGTCAAAAACCCTCCAATTGCAGGGTGTGACAAGATCAGTACTTGCGGAGCCCAACCCCGGATCAAGAGGCCTCTCCCTTTCGTCCTCTCTTCAAACCCATCCTCTAATATCCACTTCTCCATCTCTCCATTTTCATCATCTCTAAGTACCCAGATAAACGGCCTGTTGCAGGCTTCTAAGCCTAAACCAAGCTCTATTAGTTGTAAAGGTGGAAGGCGGCTAAGGCTTCCAAGACAAGCATAAATAACAGAGCTCTGAGGCCACAAATCAAGCCAATTCAGGCACTGGGTTTCATCAATTGAGGAGTTGTTACCTCTCTGCGCCTTGTCCAAATCTCCCCTGCTGGACAGTGACACTGCGCCAATACACCAAACTCTCTCTCCTTTTGCCTTGCGATACGCTTTGACATATTCTGATTCCAACTCCTCAAAACTGTTGACCACCACACCATAAGATCTTTCCCCAGAAGCTCTTATCTTTGCATGAAGATCTCTAAAATCATGCATGCTTGGAGATGGATTCAAGCCCGATGGAAGTTGTGCTTTAGTTAATTCAATTCGGTCAGGTAAACCAGGCACTGTAAAGGGCTGATCTGAAGCAGAGACACTCTCGAGGAAGTCCTTGGATGAGTGTAGATTATGACAGCACAAAAGATTGAAACAACTTGTCCCGTCAAATAAAAGTCTTGGTATATGAAACTTGTCAGCAACATCAGCTGTCCAAGCAAGGTTGTTGTCGGCGATTATGCAGCTCGGACACGGTTCCATCTCTTCAAGTAATTGTTCTATTGGTTGCTGCAACTTACTGACAGCAGCAAAGAAGTTCCTAAATAAGCTGCGTGAGGGGACTGCATCCATATTTTCACACCCCTCCGGCAAGCCAGACTCATGGAGTGGCAACCGGAGCTGGAGAAGCCGGATAGAGAGCCCGGATTCATTGGCACGGTTGATGGTTGGTCTGAGCCGGTTGGCATTAACGGGTGTGGTGACTATCGTGATGATGGCACCACGTTCGGCAAATAGCCTGGCCATGTCGGTCATGGGAATAAGGTGTCCTGGGGACATCAACGGTATCATTACAAAGTGAAGCTGGTGGGTCGATTGCAACGCCATTGCTAGCTATATCGGAGATTGTTGCCGAAATTGTTAAGTGAACGAGAGATAAGATTCACAAATTTAGATCAATACAGGGATATTGACGATCTCGATTGTGCCTCTTTCTAATAAAAGACTTGTTAATTAATGTGTGTCATTCGTTGGATTGGTCGAACGTTTTAGCATATCGATGCCTCAATGCCATAAAAGTACGTTTGACCCATTCTCGCAATGGGTGGGCTACTTTTTTTTTATTTATTTATTTTTATTACCCTTACGATCTATTTCGAGTCGTGCTTGTGCCCAAGCGGACGCCTAGCGTCCGTTTGAGTAGAAAAAAAAAAGAAAATCAAAATTAAAAAAAATGCTTTTTCTATTATAAAACTGCTTAAATTGTCCAATAAAAATAAGAAAAAATATTTTTTTTAACAAAAAACAGGTTCAGGCTTATTTCATCCCCATTTCATAACCTTAGAAAAAAACAAAATGAGAATTGGACAAATTTAAGCATGTTTTATAATAGAAAAAAGCATTTTTTTTTTATTTTTGATTTTTTTTAAAAATAAGAAATGGATGCTGGACGCCCAGCTCTACTCATTTATTTCACTTTTAAAATTTCATCAATTACTTTTTAATAGTTTTTTTTCTTTACCTTTAATATCATGTCGCTCATTTTTTAATATTATTCAAATAAAAAACTTACTAAAAAAATAAAAAATTTTCACTTTTCCATATAAAAATTCTTAACATTATTTCTACTTTATATTACATTAATCACTTCTTATCACTATTTCAAAACAAAAACATCTTTAAACTTTTAACAAACACACCTGTAATCACCTTCTTTTGTGTCTTTTACTTTGACTGTCTTCAAGTTGAGGTTGCATGTTATGATAAGGGATATAGCTTACAATAGTTATCTAATTTAGAGTCAATATTGTAGTAATTATCCTTGTTTTATCTCAAAGTCATAGAGTTAGTGTTGTTTTAGTATGAGTTATCTCTGAGTAGTTTATTTGTATTATGAGTTTATCTTCGAGTAGTTTATTTGTATTAGGGGTTTATCTTTGGGTAGAAGTAAGAGTTCATCTCCTATTCTATGTCTTTGTAATTCTCTTATTTATAAGTGTGAGTTATTAATAAAAAGGAAGCAGAAATTAATCCCAAACCTTGTGTTTGAAAAAGGTCTAGGTTCCCTCAGAATCTAAAAGGTCTAGGTTCCCTTAGAATCTAAGGTCTAGGTTCCCTTAGAACCTAACAATCTATCCCGTTACATATTTGTGAAATCATTCACGTAACATTTTGGTATCAGAGCCAAATTGATTATTTTCTATAGCAATCAACGATCCACAACCGACTCAGCTCCCAACTGACAAGAGTTATGGAGGATGCACGTGTTGATCGACTTGAGCAGCTGATTAATAGCCTCACGGCTATGATCGAATGCTTGGTAAAGAAGACGAATGAAAATACTAAGAGGATTCATGAGATGACTGTCAAATTAGACAGTTGTCTAATTGAAAACAATGATGAAGTCTACTTCTCTAAGCAACCGCAGATTGTGCCATCACAACCAAAGGCACTCGACCATCCATTCCACCACGTAGAAGATCTATCACCACAAAACATATCGCACCATTGTGTCATTAAGGCCACACCAGAATCTACATCCAAGTATGAACAAAATGGGTTGCACCATCAATATAGCTCACAAAGAGGATTATTATTTGAGAATACCCACAAGCTGCATTATGTTCCGTCTCAACTCTTTGCACAAATCATAACACTTGCGGACAAAACTACGGTGAAGATGGAGATCCAACCGCGACATAAATCAAAGCAGCTTTCTGATGAGGAAGTGAACCCACCTTCGGGACGTCCACCTAGAAAGCGAATAAAACACCAATTATTCAGGTTGGTCCTTGAGGACAAGGACCATTTCAACGGAGAAGGAATGTTATGATAAGGGATATAGCTTACAATAGTTATCTAATTTAGAGTCAATATTGTAGTAATTATCCTTGTTTTATCTCAAAGTCATAGAGTTAGTGTTGTTTTAGTATGAGTTATCTCTGAGTAGTTTATTTGTATTAGGAGTTTATCTTCGAGTAGTTTATTTGTATTAGGGGTTTATCTTTGGGTAGAGGTAAGAGTTCATCTCCTATTCTATGTCTTTGTAATTCTATTATTTATAAGTGTGAGTTATTAATAAAAAGGAAGCAGAAATTAATCCCAAACCTTGTGTTTGAAAAAGGTCTAGGTTCCCTCAGAATCTAAAAGGTCTAGGTTCCCTTAGAATCTAAGGTCTAAGTTCCCTTAGAACCTAACAATCTATCCCGTTACATATTTGTGAAATCATTCACGTAACATTGCAGCAGTAGCGATGAATTAATATTATTAATATATATGAAAGAAGTTTAGACCATTTCTTGCTAAAATATCTATAAAAAAAGTGCAACTCTCAATTTTAGTTATTGATTTATTTTTATACACACTTTATTTTATTCTCAACTTGCTTTTAAATATTATTTTCATTTTTTTTAAGATAAAACTTCACTTATCACGCCTAATTTTTTTTTTTTATCAATTTTACTATCATACCCTTAAACTTTAAAAATTATCAATTTAGAGTTACTATCTTTCAGAAGTTTGCAATGTCAATTTTTTCGTTCAAATTGATGAGTGAAATTTTTAAAATACCCTTAAGATATTTATAAAATTACAAAAATACATTGATTTAATAATTAAAATTAAAAACAATAACAAAAAAAAAATGATGGTATTTTGGGATTTAACGCTGAATTTAGATGAAAAGGTTGACATTATAAATTTTTAAAAGATAGTAACTCTAAATTAATACTTTTTAAAATTTAAGAATATAATTATAAAAATATAAAAGATTAAAGATAGTAAGAAAAAAAATTTTTTTTCATTATATTCTATTTATCGTATTTTCATTTGGAAGAGAGAGAGAGGGAGAGAGGGCCGGTAAGAAACAATTTATTTTAATTTGGATACCGAATGTATTTAAGCTCACCTCTAACTAATATATTGGAGGTGAAAAATGAGCAATTTAGCTAATATTGACATTTTGTCTCGTTTGATGCTCATGCAGGTTAAGTACAATCAACCATAGCGATGAACAATTTAAAATACATTACTATGGTCTTCTTCATAAGCAATTTAAAATACAAAATATTTTAAAAACATAAACTCCCCTCCCCCCTCCCCAAAGAAAAAAAAAACAAAAAAAAACCATTTCAAAACTATTATATTTATCAAAACTACTCAAGCAAAACAAAATTAGCAATCAACAATACGGACGTTGTTATTTGTGATGGAAGGGGGGAAAAAAAAAACTCTCATATGCGTTAATTTGTTAGGCTGATTCTCCACAGCCTGCTTGCAGCATGATATCTTGAATTAGTAGTGTCATGTCTTGGTGAGAAGATCCGCCATCTTCAACAGCTCTCTTTGCCATCTCCCCGAGCTCTCTTGCTCTTTTCCTCCTCACATCTCCTTCCTCTCCTTCATCCATAAGCATGTCTATGGCTTCCTTAACATTTTCCTTCTCCACCAACAACACCCCTGCAGTCTTCTTCTCCTCCTCCTCACCCCACTTCGCAGGATCCTCCACCCCAACACTCAGACCAATTTTCAGTACCTGCACTACAAGTTTCTCATTGATAAACTGGTCTCCAAAGAGCGGCCATGTCAGCATTGGCACCCCAGCAGATATTGCTTCTATGGTTGAATTCCAACCGCAGTGTGTAAAGAACCCTCCAACTGAAGGATGCGATAATATCAGTAATTGTGGAGCCCAACCCCGAATCAAAAGCCCTCTCCCTTTGACTCTTTCTTCAATTCCATCTTCTAAAATCCACTTTTCCAATTCTTCAGAGTTTTTTGCTTCCCTAATGACCCAAATGAATGGTCTGTTCGACTCTTCCAAGCCCAATCCGAGCTCTATCAACTGGGAATTTGTTAGATTACATAAGCTTCCAAAGCAGGCATAGACAACAGAGCAGGGCTGCTGAGAATCAAGCCATTTCAAGCATTCATATGCTTCAATCGAGGCTTTGTTACCTCTCTCAGCCTTCCATGAGCTGTCCTTGTTGCAGAGTGAAACAGGACCCACACACCAAACTTTCCCTTCTCTTGTCCCGCTATATTCTTTAACATACGCATGCTCCATCTCTCGGAAAGTATTTACAATCGCCCCGTATGAGGCAAGATCAGCTGCTACCATTTGCTCGTTAAATTTCTTCATAACTGGATCTGGGTCGGTGGAAAAAGCTAGTTGTGATTTAGTGAACAAATGATGGCCAGGCAAGCCAGGCAGGACAAAGTACTCTGTTTCGGAGGATATGCTGTCGAGAATCTCACTGTAAATGCGTAAATTGTGCAAGCACAAGAGACAGAAACAGCTCACTGTAAGGAATGAAAATCTCGGGATATGGAATTTGCAAGCAACATCAGCCGTCCACGGCAAGCACAAGTCGGAAAGTATGCAGCTTGGTTGGGGTGCCAACTCATCAAACAACTTCTCCACTTGCTGTTGTAGCATGCTTGTTGAAGTTAAGAAAGTCGCGGAGAGATCATGTGAGAGAAGTTTGTCGATGGTATCACACTCTTTTGGTATTCCTGCTTCTTGACATGGGAGCTGAAGTATGATAACTCGAATATGGAGACTGGATTCGACTGAAAGAGACATACTCTTTTCCAAAAGGGCTGCGTTGTGTGATATGATGACTACGGTGACAGTCACGCCTCGCTGTGCCAGCATTTTGGCCATGTCTATCATGGGAATCAGGTGGCCTTGGGCCATTAAAGGAAACAAGACGAAGTGAAGCTGGTGGGATTTATCAGAAGCCATGGCTTATACTACAGAGATAAGCTCTAGGAAGAGATTTGAGGTAGTATTTGATTTTAGATAGATTTTTGTTTGGTGAGTACGTAGTATTTGTATTTGATGCAATGGAAGGTGTAGGGCCGTAGGGGTAACATGATATCTTTATAGGGCAATAAAGATATTTTAGTAGGGTAACAAAAGCCATACATGATATCTTTATTGGGCAATAAAATCAGATAGGAAAATCATTGCAATATTCCACATAGAAAAACTCTTTTACGAAAAATTTATTCAATGAACAATAATGAAAATGAACACCAAATTGAACATTACTTTATATGGGTTACATATCTAAAATATCCTTTTTTTTTTTTAAAGAAAATTCTTATATATTTTTATTCTTTTTTTTTTCTTAGAAATTCTTATATATTATTTATTTCATAAAATTTGAGTAAATTATTCTAACAAAACAATATCATTAATACAAGTAAGAATATCTTTCATCCAAACCATGAGTAGTAAAGTTTGCTCTCACAAAACAATATCCTAAGCTTACTAGAAATCCTAAAACAAATTAAATAATAATAATTTCTACAAATAAGGACTTCTAATGAAGAAGCATTCCTAAGGGATTTATAATCACAAAACTACTCTTAAACAAAAACTAGCAAATTAAACATTAAAAAAAAAAGAAAAAATTGAGTAAGTAAAAGCCAAAAGCGGTTGACATACACAATGACAATTTTTTAGGCAAGTTTGACTTTGAAGGCAAGTAATTGGAAATGTTTAATTACTAGGTAAACACGTTAGACGTTAGACAATGATGTAATTATTTCCTTAATCGGGCTGATCAATCAATTATTTGTTTAGGGTTTTGGGTTTGTAGGTCAGCTTTTTTGTTGATTTTATTATATTGCAAAGCACAAGCTTTCAACCCAACATACATGTTATTAGGATTCTTTTGAGTTCAGTTCAATTGGAGAAAAATCGGTCCTTATTAAAGTGAGAGTATAATTACTATTTTATATTTTTATGAATAATTATATCTTCATTTTTATGAAAATTAACTCTTTTTCAGTTGAACTCAATTAGAGAGAATTCGAATCCACGTACACGTAGAACATTTTCATTGTCATTAACAGTATTGGACATAAAAGATTATTTTTGGGAAAAATTATATTTACTCCCCTATACCCCTCCAAATTTTAAAAAGTAAAATGGAACCTTTCAAAAGCCTAGTTTATCCCATCGTTAATTTTCTGTTGAGTTAGACGAAATCATCCTACATGACCAATTTTGACTTAAACTGTTCATTAATATACCAACGCATCACATCAAAAAATTAAAAGGAAAAAGAAAAAACACATCAAGTGGCGATCAAGGCTCCAATGAAAAACTTATCACAATTTTACTCGATGGAGAGTCAAGTGAACTCTTGGGTGCTTATAGAATCTCAAATATGTACCCCATTCCTGAAGCATTCTTCTTTCGCTCAAACCTTTCCATGAAATTATATATGGGCAATCTATGGATCTGCATCATATTTTAAGAATTGGCTTACCAAGCAACAAGTTACATGGCTTAATTTAAATAAGCCTCACAAACACTGATCCAATTTTGAAATGATTAACAATAATTAATTTGCCCTTCTTTAAAAGCATCATCTTGGTGATCAGATTCATGATCTTGGGTTTCTTTTATGCCTGATCTTCTTGGCATGTGAGAGCACGCCTATGCACCAATACTATAATTAAATTTATATTTTATGCATTCTGGTCGATCATGTGACCTTCAATTTGTGACTTTTATATATGCTGGACTCCGTACTTTCATTTTTCTTTTCTAATGGGCGGCGGAGTGCTACTTGTAACTACCAGTCTTCAAAAGATGCTGTTCAGTGTGGATCATCGACCAAGGTTTCTTTGTTTTTTTTTTTTGTGGATAACTGATGTCAACCGACAACCAAGATTTCCAAAAACACAATCAAGTTTATGTTATGATATTGTTAGAGATAGTGACTCATGCATGTTCTTAACGAGGAAGTATATAATACTGGCGGCCTGATCATGTATAAAGGCCACATGTACGGGGCGTAAGTGAAACGAGTGGAAATTTTCAATGTATACCATGTTAGGGTTTTAACTGATCGGAATAGTATATACATATAAGTTGTAGATATAGACACACTGTCTAACAACAAAAATTTTCGATCTGTGTATTAATTTCTCTGCTCCTTTGTTCTCTTTTCGTTTCATTAAATTGCATTGTCTTAACAATTCTGATAGAGATGGATAAGGACACTAAATCATTGATGATACAATGTGAAGTGGAAGACTGCCTATAAATATATATGCTTAAGGTTTGCTTTTTAAAGCTTCTTTCATACCTAGGATAAGTACCAACATGATGTAACAATCAACCGTAATGGGTCTGAATGTAACGATTTAAAATAAAATATAAATGGAAAAAATAATGGAAGCAAAAGGGAAAAGGAGATCGGAGAATTTTGTAGTGGTTCAGTATTAATTAGCTTGATATCTACGTTCACTCTTAGGAATTTTTCCGAACAATACAAATGACCTCTATTTATATGAAAACTATGATAGCTAGGTAAAAAAAAAAAACAAGAATAATACTCAAATATTTAGGATTTGATTACAATCGATCTTAAATGTTACATACTTAATTTAATATGGAAAATAAATCAAACCCAATATGGAAAGTTTCCATATACTATAACACACTTACAAATTCAAAATGAATTTAGCAATGGTTAATTAGGCTGATTCTCCACAGCCTGCTTGCACTTGAAGCATGATATCTTGAATCAGCAGTGTAATGTCTTGGTGAGAAGATCCCCCATCTGCAACAGCTCTCTTTGCCATCTCCCCGAGCGCTCTTGCTCTTTTCCTCCTCTCTTCTCTTTCCTCTCCTTCATCCATTAGCATGTCAATGGCCGCCTTAACATCTTCCTTCTCCACCAACACCCCCGTCTTCTCCTCCTCGCCCCACTTTACAGGAACCTCCACTCCAACCCTCACACCAATTTTCCGCACCTGCACTACAAGTTTCTCATTCATAAACTGGTCTCCAAAGAGCGGCCACGTCAGCATCGGCACCCCAGCACATATTGACTCTATGACTGAATTCCAACCGCAGTGCGTTAAGAACCCTCCGACTGAAGGATGCGATAGTATCAGTAATTGCGGAGCCCAACCCCGAATCAAAAGGCCTCTCCCTTTGACTCTTTCTTCAAACCCATCTTCTAAAATCCACTTTTCCAATTCGTCCGAGTTTTTTGCCGATCCCCTTATGACCCAAATGAATGGTTTGTTCGACTCTTCTAAGCCCAATCCGAGCTCTATCAACTGTGAAGCTATTACATTACAGAGGCTTCCAAGGCAGGCATAGAGAACAGAGCAGGGCTCCCGAGAATCAAGCCATTTCAAGCATTCGTATTCGTCAATGGAGGCTTTGTTGCCTCTCTCAGCCTTATCTAAATAATCCTCGTTACAGAGCGAAACAGGGCCAATACACCTTACTTTATCTTCTCTCGCCTTCCTATATTCTTTGACATACTCTGGCTCCAGCTCCTGGAAAGTATTAACAAGAACCCCGTATGAGGTCAGGTCAGCCGCTACCATTTGCTCGCCAATTTTTTCCATTTCTGGATCTGTGGATACAGCTAGTTGTGATTTAGTGAATTCAATATTATCAGGCAAGCCGGGCAAGACAAAGTATTCAGAATCCGAGGATATGGTCTCGTGAATTTTGTGAACGCGTAAACTGTGCAAGCACAAGAGACAGAAGCAGCCTACTCCGAGGAATGAAAATCTTGGGATGTGAAATTTGCTAGCAATATTAGCTGTCCACGGCAAGCACATGTCGGAGATTATGCAGCTTGGTGGCGGTACCAGGTCGTGAAACAACTTCTCGACTGGCTGTTGAAGCAGGCTAGTTGAAGTGAAGAAGTTCATGGCGAGTTGTAGTGAAGGAAGCTTGTCAAGATTATCACACCCTTCTGGTATTCCTGCTTCTTCACATGGAAGGTGAAGTCGGATGACTTGGATTTGGAGACCAGACTGAATTGCACGTGCAATGCTTGGTTCGAAACGCGCAGCATTATGTGTTGTGGTGACTATGGTCACAACCACACCTCGCTGCGCCAGCAATTTGGCAATGTCCATCATTGGAATCATGTGGCCTTGGGCCATCAATGGAAACAAGATAAAGTGAAGCTGCTGATGAGCTTCAGAAGCCATGGCAACTTGGTGGTAGACAAAGAGACTGATATTGTATATGTGTGTGTGTGTGTGTGTGTATATATATATATATATATATATATA
>FXXK01000083.1:561801-635570 GCA_900184695.1 Betula pendula | reverse complement strand
GGGGATTGCATAACCCTGCAGGCTGCAGCCAGCCATGAATATCACTAAAAAAACACAAACAAAATAAGAAGACAAAGAGAAATGTGATTCGTATACTGTAATTAATAGGATTTAAGGAGATTATCTAAGCCATAGTATGATCTATGCCAAAGCTGAGGTCAGTGTCTACCAGGCAAAGTACCATAAAAGCACAAATGATCAGCATTGAGATAGAAGTTTGTTTACCATCAATTATCACTTGTCTTTTTCAGTTGAACATTATTGATCCGTTGAAGCCACAAATACGGTACGTCCATGAACCTAATACATCCATGTATATTGCCAAAACTAAGTTTCACAATAATATTGAATATAAGTTTTTGACTGATTTATTGATGTTGTACATTGAAAGAGAAATTATCACAGAATTTAGTACAAATTCAATTATGGACAATTTATGGGAGCTAAAAAAAAGTCGGGTTCCATTTTAATAAGTAATTAAAATGAAAATTGAAATATATTAAGAAATAATTATTCTTGATCTTTTATTTTGTTTAACTAGAGATCCGGAAAGAAAAACAACAGATTTTGAGTCCGAAAATGGCACTCATTAAGCATAGCTCAATGGCTACAACATGTGCGTTGAAAAGAGCTTTCAGATCAATTGGAATCATATTCACAATTCTGATAGAGAAGCAAAAGATTTCTTCTTCTCTCTCTCTATCCATTTTTTCTTTTTTCCTTTTTGTTTTCATGTTGGGATTGCTCACAAGCCATTATGGTTCTTTCCTAAAACTTTCAAAGCAATGATACACATATATTCCCTATACATCCTTCATCCATTCAATTTTTAAATTTATGATTGAATTAGTGAAACTAATATGTGGGTCGACCCACTATTCCAATTGTGAATTAAAAAACTCAATATACGTAAATAGATGTGTATCATTTTTCAACTTTTTAGAAAATACTTTTAACTTTTTAGTTGTAATGTGACACAAAAATGAAAGTTACTATATTTGTTTATGTTTGTGTTTTCTTTCTTTTATGTTTGTTTTCAAGACAAATATGTTAAACAAACAACTTAAAATACAAAATACTCTTCAAAATACAAAAACAAAAACGGTTTTTACCTTTATCCCACATTAGCAAACATACCTAAAAATGTCCTAAAACGTATTGCCAAACTAACCCATCGTCTTTTCAACAAAGTGGGTGGAATTTTCTGATTTAATGCCTAATGCAAATATTGTCCCAATCATTTCTGATTCTATCTATTCTTATCGTTCTTGCAGTTCTGTCAAGATATTCTATCGCCTTTAGTTCAGTATTTGATAATAATTCAACATCCGCCGCAATTTCTCCTGCAATTAATTAAAGGGCATAAGATTTAATGAAGCTGTCATGGGCCAGAGAAGGCATGGCAACTCGGGAAAGATGGAACTTTCATGCGTTTGGTTTTACTGTTTTTGCTTCTTCCAATTGATATGATTCCGAAGGCCTTGCTGGTGATGTACGTCAGAGCCTACGAAAGCATTTTGGTTTATCAGAAGATGATGAGATTCACCGATAAAACTAGAATCCAGTGGATACAGATTACTGTCCATGTATTATTGTATATGATGTGGAAGTTGATTTACCCTTCACGTTACTCTCTCTCTCACTGTCGAGCAATGCATGGCTGCTAAGCCTACATCCCACCACTACTCCAGAGTCCTTTTCACATGCAGATGTCCTTAACATAAGTCAAAATTGTCACTAACTTTTCTGGTCATTTGGCTCTCCACCAAATTTTTTTTTTTTTTTCCCTTAAATTGATTGCAATTTGGGCAGTAACGGTGAAAGAGTCCATATAAGACTCACATGTTCAAATAAATTTTGAACTGCTCAGCTATTTATTCAAGCAAGTAGATCCTATAAAGATTTTCACATTTGTTGTTCGAATTGCTAGTAATTTGAACGACAATTGTGATAAAGTATATGTGAGACTCACCTGCCTAAATAAATTTTGAGCTGTCCAGCTACCTATCCGGACAAGTGGATCTCCTAAAGACTCACAATTCCTGCCAAAAAATTACTGAAGATTTCTATTCCCTGTCTTTCTAGTTTCTACCAATCTAGCTAATAGTTATGCCTCTCTCTCTCTCTCTCTCTCTCTCTCTCTTTTCTTTTTGTTTTCATCTTGGCATAAGTCACAAGCCATTATTAGGTTCTTTGTAAAACTTTTTAGTGCAATGATACATTTTCATTCCCTACTCATGTCCACCCATCCAATTTATAAATTTACCATTGGATTTGTAGGATCAATCCAATTATGGATTTGAAAACTCAATGTATAGAGATGGGTAAGGGATGGATATAAATCATTTTTCAACTTTTTAGAGGATATTTTTTACTTTTTGATTGTGATATGACACAAAGGTATAAGCTAGTATATTTGTTTATGTTTGCGTCTTTTTTCTTTTATTTTTGTTTTCAAGACAAATGTAATAAACAAACAACTTAGCATTCTTTGAGACTTCGGTTGTGCTAGTTGTCATACAAAGTCCCAAAATTTTGTAATAAAACGAGACAACTACAAGAAGCAATTTACATGCAATGAAGAAAATTAATTTCCTCTCTTACTCTTACATACGAGCTAGCATTAGTTCTGATTTCCACCACTTGCTTGTTCCACGATATCTTGGATTAGTAATGTCATGTTGAGGTAAGAAGATCCCCCTTCTTCCACAGCTCCCTTTGCCATCTTACTGAGCTCTCTACTTCTTTTTTGTCTTTCTTCTCTTTCCACTCCTTCATCCATCAGCCTGTCTATGGCCCTCTTAACATCTTCCTTTTTCACTAACACTCCAATCTTCTCCTCCTCTCCCCACTTCACTGGATCCTCTACCCCAATCCCAACACCAATTTTCAGCACTTGTACAACAAGTTTCTCATTCAAAAACTGATCTGCAAATAGCGGCCAAGTAACAAAAGGAATGCCTGCACATACCCCTTCTATTGTTGAATTCCATCCACAGTGTGTTAAAAACCCTCCAATTGCAGGGTGTGAAAGTATAAGTACTTGGGGAGCCCAACCCCTGATTAAGAGGCCTCTCCCTTTGATCCTTTCCTCAAACCCATCTCCTTTAATCCACTTTTCCAATTCTTCTAACTTATGATGATCTCCTCCCCTTAAAACCCAAATGAATGGTTTTTCTGATGCTTCTAAGCCCATCCCAAGCTCTATCAGTTGGGAAGGAATCAGATTGCAAAGGCTTCCAAGGCAGACATAGACCACAGAGCTTTGTTCCATTGAATCGAGCCACTTCATGCATTGGTGCTGATCATCCATTGGGGCCTTGTTATTTCCTCTCTGAGCCTTTTCCAAGTCGTTTTTGTTGCAGAGTGAAACAGGGCCAACACACCAGACTTTATCCATTTTTGCCTTCCTGAAGTCTTTGATGTATGCAGGCTCCAACTCTTCAAATGTGTTCATAATTACTCCATAGGATGACATTTCAGCTTCTGCCATTCGTTCACCAAAATCTTTCAAATTTGGAAGCAGGAGTCCCAGTAGCTGGGCTTTAGTTGCTTCAATTTGGTCAGGCAAGTCAGGCACAACAAAGTACTCAGAGTCGGAATTAATGCTCTCATGAACCTTGGAAATGTTTAATTTGTGCATGCATAAGAGACAGAAGCAAGACATTCCGTGGAAAGAAATCCTCGGAACATGAAACTTGCGAGCAATATCTACTGTCCATGGGAAACAAGTGTCAGAGATTATGCAACTTGGCCGGGGTGTTAGATTTTCGAACAACTTGTCCATTGGCTGACGGAGCATGTCAATTGCGGTGAAGAAATTCAAGGCCAAGTCTAGTGAAGGTAGCATGTCGAAATTCTCACACCCTTCTGGTAATCCTGTTTCTTCACAGGGGAACTGGAGTTGGATGAATTGGATTTGGAGCCCGGACTCTACAGCACGAGCAATTGTTGTTTTGAAACGGGCTGCATTTTGTGATGTGGTGACAACGGTAATAATCAAACCCCGTTGTGCCAACAGCCTAGCAATGTCTATCATGGGGATCATGTGGCCTTGGGCCATCAAAGGAAACAGGACAAAGTGAAGCTGGCCGGCTTGGGAAGCCATGGTAATTGGGGATCGATAGATGGGAGTTTCTTCCATGGGCCGGTAGGCTTCTTCCTTCTAAATATGCATATGCATGACAGTTCAAGAGGCAGCTGCCTTCAAGGGCCTTTCTGGTGACGTAAGAGCCTACATAAGCATGCAAGTTTATCCAAAGATTATGAGGTTACATAAAAAAGTAGAATTCTGTGGATACAGTTCGCTTGCTTCTGCATATGGTATGGATCCAATATAGAAGTCAGTACAGGAATCTTGGTTCTTCCAAAGACAACGAGGTTACAGTCAGCATGGCTCTGATTGCACCACGTGATTTTTGGAGTTTGACTACTAAAACAAAGAAGAAATCTTACTATTTCAGTCCTTCGACTTTAAAGTGGACATTGAGTATCATTAACGTATTAATTAAATAATTAAATTTATCTCTTCTTATCAGCTTAAACTTTTGAGACAAATGGTTACGTGACGTTCAATTTGTGACTTTAATATATGCTGGACTTCATACTTTCAGTTTTCTTTTCTAATGGGCGGTGGAGTGCTACTTGTAACTGCCAGTCTTCAAAAGATGCTGTTCTCATCGACCAAGGTTTCTTGGTTTTTTTTTTTTTTGTGGATAACTGATGTCAACTAAGATTTCCAAAAACACAACCAAGTTTATGGTATGATATTGTTAGACAAAGTGACTCATGCATGTTCTTAACGAGGAAGTAATACCGGCCTGATCGATCAGTATATATAAAGGCCACATGTACGGAGCCGTAAAGGAAACTAGTGGAAAATTTTAATGTACCATGTTAGGGTTTTAACTGAGAATAATATATAAATATAAGTTGTAGTTCTATTTTTTTTACATCGTGAAATTAGCCACTCGCTTCCCTAGACATAGACACACTGTCGAACCACAAAAATTCTCGATCTAGGTATTATTTACTCTTCTTTGTTCTCTTTTCATTTCGCTCAATCGCATGTTCTCAACAATTCTAATAGATAAGGATAAGGACACTAAATCATTGATGATACAATGTGAAGTGGCCGGAAGACTGCCTATAAATATATATGCTTAAGGTTTGCTTTTTAAAGCTTCTTTAATTCATATCTAGGATAAGTACCAACATGATGTAACAATCAACAGTAATGTGTCTGAATGTAACGATTTAAAATAAAATATAAATGGAAAAAATAATGAAAGCAATAGGATAAAAGAAGATCAGAGAATTTTGAAGTATTTCGGTGTAGCTTAACATCTACGTACACTCTTAAGAATTGTCCTTAAAGACTATATTGTGCTATTATTTTTTAATGATTTTTACAATACAAATGACCTCTATTTACATGAAAACGTACTATAATAGATATGTAGAGAAAAAACAAGAATAATACTCAAATCTTTAAGATTTGATTACAATCAACCCTAAATGGTACATACTTAATATAATATATATGGAAAATAAAACAAACCTAATATGGAAAGTTCCCATACTGGAACACACTTAATATGGAAAGTTCCCATGAATGGTTAATTAGGCTGATTCGCCACAGCCTGCTTGCACTTGCAGCATGATATCTTGAATCAGCAGTGTAATGTCTTGGTGAGAAGATCCCCCATCAGCAACAGCTCTTTTTGCCATCTCCCCGAGCTCTCTTGCTCTTTTCCTCCTCTCTTCTCTTTCCTCTCCTTCATCCATAAGCATGTCAATGGCCGCCTTAACATCTTCCTTCTCCACCAACACTCCCGTCTTCTCCTCCTCGCCCCACTTTACAGGAACCTCCACCCCAACCCTCACACCAATTTTCCGCACCTGCACTACAAGTTTCTCATTCATAAACTGGTCTGCAAAGAGCGGCCAAGTTACAAAAGGAATGCCTGCACATACCCCTTCTATTGTTGAATTCCAACCGCAGTGTGTTAAGAACCCTCCAATTGCAGGGTGTGATAGTATAAGTACTTGGGGAGCCCAACCCCTGATTAAGAGGCCTCTCCCTTTGATCCTTTCCTCAAACCCATCTCCTTTAATCCACTTTTCCAATTCTTCTAACTTATGATGATCTCTTCCCCTTAAAACCCAAATGAATGGTTTTTCTGATGCTTCTAAGCCCATCCCAAGCTCTATCAGTTGGGAAGGAATCAGATTGCAAAGGCTTCCAAGGCAGGCATATACCACAGAGCTTGGTTCCATTGAATCAAGCCACTTCATGCATTGGTGCTGATCATCCATTGAGGCCTTGTTATTTCCTCTCTGAGCCTTTTCCAAGTCGTTTTTGTTGCAGAGTGAAACAGGGCCAACACACCAGACTTTATCTATTTTTGCCTTCTTGAAGTCTTTGATGTATGCAGGCTCCAACTCTTCAAATGTGTTCATAATTACTCCATAGGATGCCATTTCAGCTGCTGCCATTCGTTCACCAAAATCTTTCAAATTTGGAGTCATGACTGCTTGTAGCTGGGCTTTAGTTGCTTCAATTCGGTCAGGCAACCCAGGCACAACAAAGTACTCAGATTCGGAATTAATGCTCTCATGAACCTTGGAAATGTGTAATTTTTGCATGCATAAGAGACAGAAGCAAGACGTTCCGTGGAAAGAAATCCTCGGAACATGAAACTTGCGAGCAAGATCTACTGTCCATGGGAAACAAATGTCAGAGATTATGCAACTTGGCCGGGGTGTTAGATTTTCGAACAACTTGTCCATTGGCTGATGGAGCATGTCAGTTGCGGTGAAGAAATTCAAGGCCAAGTCTAGTGAAGGTAGCATGTCGAAATTCTCACACCCTTCAGGTAATCCTGCTTCTTCACAGGGGAACTGGAGTTGGATGAATTGGATTTGGAGCCCGGACTCTACAGCACGAGCAATTGTTGTTTTGAAACGGGCTGCATTTTGTGATGTGGTGACAACGGTAATAATCAAACCCCGTTGTGCCAACAGCCTAGCAATGTCTATCATGGGGATCATGTGGCCTTGGGCCATCAAAGGAAACAGGACAAAGTGAAGCTGGCCGGCTTGGGAAGCCATGGTAATTGGGGATCGATAGATGGGAGTTTCTTCCATGGGCCGGTAGGCTTCTTCCTTTTAAATATGCATAAGCTGCATATGCATGACAGTTCAAGAGGCAGCTGCCTTCAAGGGCCTTTCTGGTGACGTAAGAGCCTACATAAGCATGCAAGTTTATCCAAAGATTATGAGGTTACATAAAAAATTAAAGTAGAATTCTGTGGATACAGTTCGCTTGCTTTTGCATATGGTATGGATCCAATATAGAAGTCAGTACAGGAATCTTGGTTCTTCCAAAGACAACGAGGTTACAGTCAGCACGGCACTGATTGCACCACATGGTTTTTGGAGTATGACTACTAAAACAAAGAAGAAATCTTACTATTTCAGTCCTTCAACTTTAAAGTGGACATTGAGTACAACCCGTCAAAAGAGACAGCTTTTGTCCTGTTCTTTCAAATCATACTATGTTTATTCCACAACCAGAGGAAAAATTAAAATTAGAGGCCTTTCAATGTTGGGATAAGATGACCCACCTTCTTCAATTGCCATCTTAGCTTCCTTTCTTCTCCTCTATTCTCAGCCTAGCTATTATGTAACCATGTTTACCTCCTCTCATTTTGTTGATACATGCAGTGACCACGGACGCTGAGTTTCCGATATTGGAATCCTGCAAGAGTACCAAAGGTCAGAGTAACAAGCTCATGATAACTGCAGAACCACATCTGCTGCTTAAGTCAATGAAATAATATATGAAGAGGAATAAAAGAACTTGGAGTCGGAGATGAACAAAATAATAGTGAGAGTGTGTAAGATCGAATATTACCTGAATCACCTATTTTTCTCACCTTTTGTATATTGAATGAATATGCTGATTTCGTTTTTTTCATATTTTTCAGCTGCCGGCTTTGTTACCTTAATGGGCGTGCTCTCGACGGGTAAAGCTCATTAAACCCGTAGCTAGATTATTAGTTTCTGCTTTCTTATTTACCTTACTAACGTTTGGGATCTTAGCCCGGGGGTGTCCTCTGTGAGTGCCCATTTGTCTTTGATTAGGGCCGAGCTTGCTTCTGGGCCTACGTGTTTTTAGGCTGGGCCCGATAGGCCCTACAATAATCTAGTCATTCCACTTTTCATTATTATCCTCGATTTCTCTTCCATTCCCGATGTGACGAATGACTGCTAGACTTCTTGCCGTGATCGAATTGAACATGGAAATGAAAATGGCCGCCTACAATCATGGATATAGCACCATCTGCTAACTCATGACGTGACTAATATATGATGTTTAAAAGGAAAATCATAATCATGCTTTATTTTTTTGGTTTTTTTTTTTTTTTTTTTTGGCTTTGTAGTAACGTGTTTAAATGGAGCTCATCTTCATGTTTTAAGCAAGCAAAAGAAGTTGTGACGGTGATTTCGAAAGTCTACTTTCAATTGCCTTTCCTGGACTTCCCGAGAATACAGTACAATAGTTGCTCAATGTTAACATCACATTTTTGATAAGTCTATTTATGATCTGTTTAGACTTTTGAATAATTGCTACCAACCCTAGTTTGATTGAAAACAGCTTTGTCCACACTAGAGGGCAGAGGGTACCCAACTTATTTTGTCTTTTTGGATAAATTATACTTTTGTCTCCCTAAACTACCATCCTTTTATTCTCACTCCTACCCTACAAACTAAAACCTATAAACTTCTCAAAGTGTTTGAACCACCTCTCATGTTAAATTTAGTAGTCAATTTAAATGGAAAATGTTACACGTGACTAACCATGCCAATAAGCCCCTTACTCAGACGGGGTGTGCGCCCACCCCCTCTGTTCAAGTGGGGGTTTGGCCACCCTATGTAACATTATTTTTACTACTAGTAAAAGATAAAAGGGAAATTAATCACCTAAAAATAAGTCTGTTATATATAACGCTTTTCACCCAAACTAACGGCCAAAACCGACACAAAGAGTAACTCAAAACATTTGTCCGAATTATAGTAAGTTGTAGTTTAGAGGTTGAAGTGAAAATGAGGTTGTAGTTGGGGGACAAAGTGTAGTTTTACTGTTCTTTTCCCTTTGGCTTTGATAAGCTTGAGAGATCTTGAGAAAAGACAGCCATGAAATGAATTGCAGATAAAGGAAAGCAAAATAATTAGTGCACGAGGGAATACTTGATGCCTGATTACTTTTTTATTTAAACTCCCACAATGGTTTCATTAACATGCATCAAAACATGATACTGAATAGCTAGTTATGTTTCTATTACGTCAAAACACAGGAATTAATTTGTCAATTTTCCCAGGAAGTTTCGAACTTTAAATTACAATATTATTTCTTATTGAGAAAAGGGATATGTGGTATCTCTGAACCTTTCTCATGTCATATGCAATTTTACACTATCATTACATCTCCTAAATTCAAACACAACCTTTGGCACAGAATATTAGTGTACAAAAATGCAGTTACAAACTTTCAACAAATGACTTAGGCTCACTAGAGATACACTACAGACAACGGTACGTTTTTATGAACATAGATGCAGAGCTCTAGAAATTGCCAAATGTGCTTCAGTTGCCATCCTCATTTTTCCTTGTTCATTGCAATTTCTCACAACTCTTTTGTCGCCAACCAGAATCGAGTCAATCACTTTTGCAACAACAATGGGGACAAGTCTCAATGCTCACAAGTCAACACATTCATTTTCATCCTTTATTCGTTGCTATTTCTTAGGAGACTCCGAATCATGAGTCCTTCGACTAGAGTCAGTGCGATCAAGTTGATCTACTCCCCATGAGAGTGGATTGGAGGATTTTAGTAACAAACCCAGGGCCGAAGAACATGTCGCTCTAACAATTGCATCTGCTGAGCGACTCAATTTCCCTACCAAAATCCCAAACACCTGAAAGAAGGTATAATTTCTGTAAATTTGTTCAATTATAACACCTAACAGCTAGTACCTACATCCAAGAATACCTGTGTATAGTAACGAGATAAAATATGCTGATCATCTGAAAGAGAGAGCATGCTACTGGAGAAGTAAATAGCATTTGCCTGAATTATTGGCCATTGTGCATCAAAAGCCTGCCTCAGCACACATGGAAACCACTCAGTTATCAATGTGCTTCACTTTTAAGCAAAAGGTAATACAACCCTATAAAACACAAGTATTTTCCCTGGTTCCAGCAACATGAACTTTGCCTCAAAGTTGATAAACTCAGATTTAAGAATTAAAACTAAAGATATTGCTAATTATTTTGATGATGCACGAGAAAAAGAACATGAATACTCCATGTATTCTCGTTGCTGCTAATCCTAAGCAAAACCTTCATAACCAAAGGATACATGTACAAGATGGCTATAAGGCAAGCCATAATTCATGACTAAACCATGCATACCAATCAAGAAATCTTTCCATGACAAACTTCAGTCAAGATACTAAATATTATATATTCTTCGTCATCCTCATACAGAGCATATAAAATGGCCATGATATGGGAGTGTTTATGTTAAGATGCTGAGAGTCATGAATATCTGAAACATCTACATTAACAAGAAGCTAGAGGTAACGTTAACTGAAGATGAGTGAGCACAGAGAGTGTATTTTGCTACAGAGAACAATGATTGCACAAAATAGGATTTGAGAAATTCAAGTTAAAGGAATAAAAAAGAAAACAGCTCTGGCGATTCAAGAAAGTACATGAAGCTGCATGACCTAAAATAAGATATGGGACTTGACAAAAGCAGGGAAAAAAGAAAGACTTAATTGATCCCTAACCTTAATAGGATTGACACTCGTCTGAAATTGAGTTAAGATTTCATTACTATCAATTACCAAATGACCCCAAGGCAATATCACTTTCTATTGAATATGAGAGCATTTCAGCAAATTTGAACCTGTATTGTTGATGCCATGTAAGTATCAACTCTGGAGGGAAGATGTTGAGTAAGTTGCTTTGTAAGATCTCTGACAAAGTTCTCATAGTCACCTCTGAAAGAGACAAGGAACTATATTGTAATGTTTTCCATCATAATGAAGCATCAAAGGATGGATTTACATTGTTTCAGAACTCAATTGTTTAAAGATCTGTTAATGCATACCGGTGATCAGAGTTGAAACTATGTGTGTTAAACATGGAAACCAATCCTTGTGTTTCCAATAAGGGCGAAATCCGTTTAAAGGTATTCTGTTAATCAATAGAGAGAGAGAGAGACAAGGGGGGGTCAGTCACATCAAAGAATCTCTAATAGGGTTCATGCCAAAGAGAAAACAAAGAGGATTGTAAGAAAATACCCGGCATGCCTGTCGGACATTAACGTCATCATCATGAAGATGCAGAACCAATCGGGGGATGGCAGCATGTACCTGAGAATGGTAAAATGTCCAAAAAAAAAAGAAAGTGAATCTCAAGTTCATATCCATCATGCACCAGAAATGATTAACCAATGGGTAAGAAAGTGCAAACACATCATACCATGCCATGTTTCTATGTGTACACGAAAATTTAAAGGAAAATGCAAAATGCATGTAATGCGACAAGCAAAGCTGATAATAATAGAAAACTAAGGTTATGTTTGATACGAAGAATGGTTATTCCTTGGAATAGCTTTTATTAAGAATGAAAGCTATTCCCTCAATTGAAGGAATGATCATTCCCTCATGACTATCAAAATGACTATTACAAGGCTAATTTATTTCACTTTTTCATTTTAAATAAAGGCTAATCCAAGGAATAGACATTCCTCGTAACAAACGTGTCCCAAGTAATAGTAATTTGATATTACTTTTTGTAGACTTTGCCAAATGGCCGATATGCTTTAGCTAAAATGGCCCTTCCGCCCCCAATAAGAATGGGATGGAAGATGAGATCATGGACTCAAGACCAACAGAATTATGTGTAAAACATATTACAAATAGTTAGTTGTTCATGGACATGTAAGCAATTGAATTAAGCTTGATAAAACGTGCTCGAAAATGCAGTTACAAAGAATGAAACCATTTTTTTTTATATAAGTTAGTAAATTATCATTAAAAGCACAAATCGCAGCCCTGGTACACAGGAAGTATACAAAAGACACACCTAATTAGGAGAAGAAAAAAGTACAAGAAAGTCATTAAAGCTAATTACTAAGGAAGCTAAATAAGCAACTGTCCAAGAAAAGAGAAAAAAAAAGGACTTGAGCTCCTCGAATGTCCTTTCTTGATCCTCAAAAATTTTATCATTTCTCTCTCTCCACAAGCACCACAAAAGGCAAGAAGGCATCATCTTCCACAAGATAGCATTCCGAGAATGGCCGCCTGTCCACCAGCAAGCTAATAAGTCAACCACTTGAAGGGGCATAATCCAAAATAACCCAAAACGACTAAAAATGTCATTCCATAAGGTGCAGGTAACCTCACAATAAATGAGTAGATGGTCTACAGACTCCCTATTCATTTTGCACAAACAACATCTATTCACTACAATGACTAGTCTCTTTCTAAGATTGTCCATGGTAAGAATCTTCCCTTGAACTGCCGACTAAGCGAAGAAAGCCACTTTCAAGGGAACTTTAGTCCGCCAAATACTCTTCCAGGGAAAAGAAACAACATCCTTACAAGCAAGGACCCTATAGAAGGATCTAACATCAAACTTCCCTTTGTGAGAAGGAACCCATCAAAGCTTGTCTTCCCCTTCCCTTCTCCCTCTAAAGGAGTACAACAAAGTTTAGAATGAAGCCAAGACGTCCACCTCCCAATCACATAGAACTGGGCAGCATACTCCCTGATGACCGGTTGATCAAAAGAAACAGAACCATTAATAGAGAGCAACTCTATGGAGTTAAATCTCCTCTTAAAGTTGGCAACCCGATGAAAAGATTTAGTGCATTTATCGCCCTCTTTAAGCCAAAGGATCTTAGATTTTTGTCTCCAACTAATCTCCTCCTGCAAAGTAGTATTTTCCAGCTCACTAATGTCCAAGCTTTTCCTCAACTTCTCATGAGGGACTAATCCTCTCTCTACCTCCAAACTATCAAAGGCATTCAATTTTGCTAGAAGAGCTTTTTTAATGAACTCCACATTACCAAACTCCTGCTCATTCCACTTTTTTAAATCAGCCATGGAAATGGTATAATTCCTAATTATAAAAGGGAATTTGAATCAAGGATCCAACGAGAAGCGCAGACAAAATAAATAATCCACTTAGCATTTAATATTTAAGGCTCAGTTTGTTTCAACGTAAAAATGTTTTCTAGAAAGCATTTTTCCTATTTTTTGATGTTTAATACGACTGAAAATCGAGGTCAAATCGAAAACATTTTTGATTGACCCGGAAAATCTTCTTTAATTTCTATAAAATAGTTTTCTTTTTTTTTAAAACCGTAAACCATTTTTCAAATTTGAACTTCTTTTTTCTCACACTTACTCTCTCTAACAGTTTTTTCTTCGCAGCCCGCCAGAATCCGTTGCCTGTATTCGTCAAAGTCGCTAGCCGTTTTTTGGCCACCGTCGAAGGTTGTCAGCCGTTGCCCATCCGTTGTTGATTTCCCGTATAAGCAAAACGCCGAAAAATGTTTTTAGCTGAAATCATTTTCCTGAAAAATGATTCCGCTAAAAGTATTTTCCAACATAAAAAACATTTTACGTCCAAACAAACTGAGCATAGTGAAAAAATTATGTTTAGTCCTTGATTTTGAGCCTTTTCAGATCCCTCCTTTAGTTTTATTTTTGTCAATCTGTACGGAATCGGACGGAGGACAAACTCAAAAAGATGAAAGAGAAAAATTGAAACTCAGAAACGATTTGAAGTCTCAAAACTCATGGACTAACATAGTAAATTTCCCTACCTAACTCTAAACAACAACACACATAATGAGTTAACATCTTATCCAACAAAAGAAAATGAATCATTACTACGTCCTCAAGATACAAAAATGAATAAATAAATAGATAATATGAATAATCCATAAGCTAGACCGATAAAATGCAGCTGTAAATCCACAAATCCAAAATTTCTATACTAGAAAGACCAATGCCGTGGATAAATTAGCTGGTAAAATCACACTGGGTAAGAGACCTGTTCAAGAAATGCCTCATGCTGTGCCCCAAATCCATAGTTGCTTAATGCTCCAAATGCTGCAAAAGCATTGGCTCGCATCTTTGTGTTCATGCATATCTGTACCAAAATTTTTTGAAGATTATCCAACTGTTTAGCTTAATATAGCAACAGGCACACATTTCAAGCTAGCATCTATGGTATACATGGAAAATGAAATGCAAAACATTGGTCAAATCAACTCTCATGTCCTAAGCTGGATACGCTGGGCTTAATTGCAGTAAGACAACAATGAATTGATTTATTTCTACTAATGCTATGAGCTAGCAAGTAACTAAGCTGTAGGTCCCAGAAATTTGGTGGAATTTCCATTTCCCTAAAGAAGCTTTATAGCAAGTTCTTACATTATAAAATTAATATATACTGCTGATTTCCTTGTGTATCCAAATGACGACACAAGATTTTTATCCCTGGGTTGGGCTAGCGAGAGAGTTCCCAGTACACTGAGTGAAAATTACCAACATGGAGATACTACAAACCATTAAAACCACCAACCTTGATATACATACTTGCCCAAAGTGTACAAGCACTAAACTTACAGCACTAGCTCCTGTTGCAAAATCAATTTTTGAAAGAACAATGCTACTCTCATGGGATATTCTTTCAAAATCACATAGAGATATACAGACTGGTTTTACCTGTCATTTCACCATATTTGTGGAGCTTCCCTTTTTGTCTGTATATGAAATTTCTCTAGGAAGGTTGCATATGCATAGCATTTTCCTTTTCAAGATTATTTCCATCAAATTAACAATTACAATTAAAAAAGATAAATTGGGACATAATTTTCATTATTTAACTCTGATAATCTAGTGTTTTATAATCGCATTGTAGTCGATTTCTGATCTCTCCAAAACGGTGAAGCATGCAAATATAAGACACCAAAAAACTTTCTTTAAGACATACCAAAATATTAACAGAGAGATATCCGTTACTATCAGCAAGGTGGATGAAATGTTGGAAAATAACCGTGTTATTCCAGAATAACATCATATATGAAAGATATACTTTCAGAGGAAAAAAGTCATTCAAGTGGGATGGGAGCTTCATGCAAGTGAGATTTTAATTTGGAAACACATCATCAGCTAAAGCACGATATAGTGATAACCATGGAAATATCAAGAACCAAAATAACAATTTTTTCAGTCAATATTTCAAAGAGTAGAGGGACGCACTTGAAGATTGCGGAGCCGTAAAGAAAGATTAAGCAAAATGGGTTCCACTGCTGCATCATTGGGTGATGACTCAAGTATCTAAGACATGTCAAAAGAAAGTGCAAAACAAATGAATCAAGATTGCAGTGTACAAGAAAAATAACCAAGTATTCACAGAGATTGTTCTATGAAACACATGCGTGCAAAGAAGGGAGTTCACCTTTAGCAAGCATGACACTGCAGTTAACTGCACGAGTTCATCTAAATCGTCAAGTAAAGCTAATATTACACCCAGCACTTGAGATGCATACTGCAGAATATGAATAGATGGAATCTGCACATCCAGAATTTGGAAATGTCTTAACAGTTAGGCAGAAAAAAAAATCAGAAACATATGTAGATGCATATTCACTTCTATAGAAATATAGCACATCTCATGTTTTGGGTATGGAGAAGCTATAACAATACAGCTTGCAAAACCACAATTCTCTAAAGCTTCTGTTTCTCTCGACATGAAGCAGTTAACATCATAAAAATTTATCTACGTAAATCCATTTTCATCTAAAACAGTAATTTTGATCTGATGGCAAAACATATAGAGCCTTAACGTGAGTGTACTTGGGTGCCCTTGATCCTGCGGTCCTGCAAGTTGCATGCAAGTGTACACGTGCAAAACATATATAGCTCCAGTATTCAGCAAACATTAGCAATTCCCCTTTGTCACCTTTTTTTGATAAAAGTAACAATTCCCCTTTGTCACATGATAAATTAACAGAAGATAATGCTGGAAACCAATTTTTTTTTAAATAATTCAAAATAAATAAATAAAAAATAAGCATACAAATAGTTCAGATTTATCCCCATGGAAATGAATGCCATGAGACAATCTTAAAGTTGGTATAACATATAAAACCTGTACTAGTCCTCTCAAACACAGGCGTCTAACAGTTGGAGCATCATCTGATACATGTCGACACAACACCTCCACCATCTCCTCCAATAGGGCACCAAACCCACCACTGCATTATTGAGAATTTTAAATATAATAACTCAAAATCATAGAAAAGCCAGAACTATTTAACCATCATAATGAAAAGAAAGGGAAGAAAAAAAGTATTAAACTAACAATAAGCAAATGATGGAAACAGCTTAAAAAATCACAAGTAATTGAAATTCGGAAATAGCTTAAAAAAACGCTCTACAGGCTCCAAAAATTTAGTGTGGCCCCACTTGGTATGAAAAGAATACAAAAGGGACAGACAAGTCAGAAAGTAGGGCTGATGAAATACTTGAATTAAATCACATGGGGCTAGGCATCTAGCTACATGGTACGAAGTTTGTAAATATAAACAAGAACAACGTTGGAGAAGATTATCCCTTCCTGGCCCAAATAAATCAAGCCCTTAACCACAAGAAACATCTTCCCCCCACGAATAGACCCATACACAAACACATGCACTTCTTCATCGATCACTTGATGCAGTGATCCTATTCACCCCCACTCATTCTACCACTTCAAACACAATGTCCAGACTGTTTCCAGCCCTTTTCAAGAAGCAACAAAGGGTAGGGATGCAATCCTAAACATCATATCGGGAATTAATATCACTCCACCCCCATCTTTTCTCATCATTATCCTTACCTTTCTAACATGACGAAAGTTCGAATAAAAAACAAAAACAAAAAAGAGAGAAGAAAAAAAGACAAGAAAATGCAGTGGCAACTGCAAGATGAATAGCAACAACAATCACAACATCCGCACATGCGATTAGAATAATAGCAATGATAACATTCTATACAAAATTAAGTAAATTACACACCCAAAAAAAAAAAATCCAATGCAAGAAAGAGAGCACCAATGTGTATGTAGACCATTTAATATATACCTATAACGAACAAATTCTGACAATGCAGCAGCTGCAGCTTGCCTTTGGTATCTTTGCTGTCGATTTAGGGATTTACTCAAAATGATACAAATACTTTCAACCTACGCAATTAGCCACAAGATTACAAAATATTGGATATATTTAGATTAATGCTAAATCAGTAAAGCCGCAGTTGGTATGAATTACAACTGAATATTTCGTCAACCTTGTTAGAATAAGGTTCAGTGAGGTTTTCAAAGTTAAAAATGTCTATGACCCACACCATATAAGTCCAACAAATTTAAATGGAAATAATATATGCAATGAAGCTTTATGCATTAGCTTTGACTTCACCTCCAGTGACTTAAAAAGAGGAATACCTCTTATGACAGGTTATGGAACCCAATACAGGAATATAAAGGTTTCAACTACCAACTTTGTCAAACTTTGGCTGCTTCAAAACTACAATTGAATCACTTTTATTTGGAAGGTAAATTCAAGCATGCAAATCATAAATAGTATATTCTAAGAGATGTAAATAAATTCTAATCTATTGTGTCTTTCTCTTGCAAACCCTTCATTTCTTATTTGAGTTCCTGTCTCCATCTTTCAATATCACTTCTTGGCTGGAGTCATGATCAAAAGTGTCAAAACCCTGACTTCCCTATAACTCCAAAGAAAAAAACTGGCATGTGACTAGATGTAAAGGAAAAAGTACAAAGTACAAAGTCACATGTCCTATTATAGGGGAAAATATACTTTGGCCCCCCAAACTACCACCCCTTTTTCATTTACACCTCCAAACTACCAAGTGTGACACTTAGATACGTTAAACTACTATCGCTTGTCAAAACAACCACTCTGTCAGTGTCAAACGTTAAAATTGATGGAACGTTTCTGTCTTTCTTCCTAAAATACCTTTTTTTTTCTTAACTAATAATAATAATAAATTATTTTATTTAAAAATAAAGATAAAAACCTAAAGGGTGGCCGAAACACCCCATAAGGGTGATTTGACCACCCCAAATGAAAAAAGGTGGGGTGGGTGCCCCGAACCACCCCGACATACTGTGGGGGTGGTTCAACCACCCTATATTTTGTTTTTTTTTTTTTTAGTAAGTTAAATTTTATTTAATTTTTATATAATTATAAGATAAATGCTACACACACTCTCGAGTGCACACTCCCTGATGTGGCGGTGATAATCACCATTGGATTCAAAATTCAATTGCAATCTATACAACATTTAATGATGATTTTTACCACTATGTCAGGGAGTGTGTACTTGAGAATGTGGGAGTGAAAATGTGTTTAGCATTTCTCTAATTATCATAGGAGAATTCTGGTATTTTAAGGGTCAAAAGTGGGAATATTTTAGGAAGAATTTCGTCAAAGTTGCACGTGACCACTTTTCCATCCATTTTACATATGACGCTGATGAAGGGATTTTTTGATAAACTATGGTAGTTTGATATATCTAAGTGTCACACTTCATAGTTTGGAGGCATAAATGAAAAAAGGGTGGTAGTTTGGGAGGCCAAAATATATTTTTCACTTTCTCTTTTCGTATAAAGCAACAAGCAAGGTGATTAATCACCTATTCTTTTATTGCCAACTAATCTATTTCACAAGAGCTTAACCGTACATATGAATCGCTTTTTGGCATATATCCAGTCACTAATTTCTCATAATTCATTTCCTTCCATTTGTTATGGTTTACAACTACCATACTAAAAATAAATGTAAACAGAAATGTATAATATACTTAAAGAGTATCTCATGTGAATTCCATTACCTCTTTTGGTCTCTTTATAGAAATGCAGCCAGCTATGTCTCCAATAAGATTGATCCACCTCTCATTTTCATTTTGCTCTCCATCTCTGGCCAAAATCTAGACACGAAAAAAGAACCGACATCTTCCTTCCCTTAATATTACACACTCCAACAATTCAAGTCTTCATTCACTGTAATAGATTACAACGCACATATGTTTGCTTACCTTTCCCATTTCAAGGTCTCCTACACATTCGCAGAATGCCTGAAATGCAGTTAGAAGAGCCCTGCAGAAGTTGAAAAAAGAGGAGTTTTAAAATGTACCAAACTTAAACAACTGTGACAGTACATGATGATGGGTTTACCAAGATATATGAAGCAGTATATGCTATGCCTTACCGTAGCGGTTCATGCTGACCAGTGCTAGCTAGACCATGACAACTACCCAATTGGAGAGTAAGTTCTGCAAGAACAGAAGCATACTTTTGTTGAACAGCTTTCTTTCCAACTTTACCGCCACCTCTGCTTAACATGAAACGTTACAAAATTGTTCAACTGTATAATACAGCATAAACTTGATGAATACAGCTGAATATCGAGACCTGAAAAATGCAGTGAGAGCAAAAATAGCAGCTTGCAGAATGTCATGTTCTATCTGACCATCAACAAGATGGCCAGAGCTCTCTCCTTTCCTTGAATCACCTTTAATAATTGGAGTCTGGCTAAGAACAAATATCACATGCTCCAGGAACAAAGGTGAAAGCACTGTATGCTGGGAAAATGCCTATTAAAAAAAAGTTTAAAAAATGGATAATTGAAAAGAAAAGAAATGATAATAAAGAAAGTGGAACAAGACATACAATAGGAATATGTATGCACGTAGAGATGACATAATTGCACGTGTACAAGAGAGGGAGACATGAAACACAGGAAACACTATTCACTACAGGTCGCAACATATTACATTAATATCCACGAATACAAAACAATCACACTTCTCAAGAATAATTCAAATCCCATTTTACCATTGTCATCACTATATTTTTAAAAGAATAGAGAGCATATATGAAATTTGAATTGGATACTCCATAATATGGATTGATAGAAGAGTCACCTCACTTTGGGTAATGCAACCACAAGGAACACACCCGAATAGAAATAAGGTTAGAAAGTTCTTTAGTACGCATAACCCGATTTGACAATCTCAGTCTGAAGCAAATATTCTTGTCCCAAGCCTATGATGTGTGTGTGCGCGCGCGTTTACACACATACAAAAATACATTAGCATAAATATTGTTAAATCACAACTTATCTCAAAGGCTTAAGTTGATAGAAAATAGTTAATTTAATCATTTAATTACATATGTGAGCTCAAACTCTCTCTCAACAAGTAAAGCCCAATAAGTGAAATATTTTAACTAAAATGGGGTAAACTATGGAGTCAGTTTAAACTCAAGACCTCTTATCTAATACTTCATGATTTTCTTCTCTTTGTTAGGTGTATCTGTATCTCTTATATACTTCTTGTGCAGCTGGGTTGTGCCTTTGGGATTTTTTAATGAATTTTTGTTTACTTATAAAAAAAATACTATGTTAAATCACCACTTATTCCAAAAGCTTAAATTGATAGAAAATGGTGAATTTAATCATTTAGTTAATATTTTAACTACTATATAAAGACACGCGCACGCGCGCACGCACACACACACACACATATATATATAAACATACTAGACAAAGGCATGGGTGAAGTCCTCTTACTAGAGTTATTGAGGCCCCAACATAAGATTTAGGGCAGAACTTAGGATGGGAGGACAAACTTTCATTTATTAATCGCTCGTATTCTTTATCTCCTAGATCATTTCGTGTATGAGGGTGTGGCCTTTTCTTTCAATAAATTATTATTCATCAACAAAAATATTCTTTATCTTCCGGATCTCATTATTACAATGTAGCTCCTCTTCAAAGTATCTACCTCTATCATTCGTACAGCCTTAAGCCTATAGTAATAAAAAAATCCAGAAAAAAAAAAAGGCTTTTCTCAATAAACTTAACACTGTTCCAATTAAATCCTACAATAGTAGATGCAATACAATACAATACAATACAATGTTTGATAAGGAAAATCTGGAAATTGACATGGATTTGAAAACAGAACTCTTCTTTCTGAAGATCAAAACCGCTTTGTCAAAGAGCTTTCTGAAACAATACCAAAAAACCCCACAAGAAGAAGGGCTTCAACCCCACCCCGGGCAGGTGGGGAATGTATGCTTGATTTTTAGACATCATGATATTAATTTCTTTTGTCTTTCAATGACATCCTGTCCATTTTTTTCTGTTTCTTTGCTGTTCATCAATAATTATACCCTTAAAAAGGGAGACGATTGCTTATATTAATGAATCTGCTTTGAGCAGAAGATCATGTAATTGATTATTATCTGAGTACTCAATTGAGGATGCTGCTGATATCACAAAAAATTTAGTATAATACTCACCTAGGGTTATTGGTAATATCACAAACAATACAAAATAAATAATAAGCCTTACAACAACAATTTTCTTACAGTAGATTAAGTAGAACTTACATAAAATGCATCCTGCATTGACCAGCCACCCCGTAATCTAGATATGTCCTTTGTCACAATATCCCTTCCAGCAGCAGCCAATACTTCATTAAAAACAATTTTTGAACTAGTGTTCTCAGCTAGAGATGAAATCTTTTGGAAGTCAAGGATATGCTCAAGAGATAAAGAAACAACAGGAAGAAAAAAAAAAAAAAAAAGGCAACCGTATAGTCGATCCAGCCGAGCCAGACAATTGAAGAAAACAGGTAAACAAAAAAAAGGTGCCAACTTTAACATCAAACAGATTAATGAGCCTAAATGAAAGAAGGATACAGCACCAAGAGTTTCCAGGCGTAGATGCTTCTCAGTTACATGAACTGTAGCAGAGAGCAAAGATTGGGTGGTCCTGCTTGCATATAAATGATCAGTCCTACTAAAATATAGCAAGCTATCTTTATCAGAAGATACATGTCTAAGAGTTCAAAATTCAGTCTTTCACTATTACACAAATTTTTAGAAGAGAAACCTTGAAATATCACTTTCACTCAGTGCATTTCCCCTCTTTGTAACAAATTCAATGATAGCTTGTATAACCCCTTCAGCTGACTGCTTGATCTTATCACATATAGCTGATGTGCAACCATGCAGGGTAGCAACAAGCTGCATAGATTCAATAGTAAGAACCTATTGCAGTGCCAATCCTGAATTTTCAACTGTATTTAACATAAACAGCCCCTCACCTCATCCTTTGTTAATAAAATACAGATAGAGGAAATAATTCTGTTGAAAACCTCTGATGGATCAATAGATGTATCCTGGTTACATATAGAAAAACCAAATATCATCCTCTTCAATAACATAATGTATAGACAAAAAAAAAATGAATACAAAGAGTTTCCAATGAACCTACACTCTTCAAGATGGCTATAACATCCTCAAGGGAGGACAAAGCACCATAGGACACTTCCATATCCATACCAAAATTAGAAGCTTCAGGCCTTGGAAGTGAAAGAGAGATGCTGAAGAGTTGATCAAGGATCTAGCCAAAGAAAAATTGAGATCTTTTACAAAATTTAAGAGAAAATCAAAAAGAATAATTACTGAGCCTATAAACTTCCAACTATGATGGTAAGTAATGCAGTACAGAGAATCAACTGGAGACCTTTAAAGTTGCCTGCCAATCACTTACCAGAGCAGAAACTTTTCTAACTTCAGAATCAGTGTCTGCACAACGTGGAAGATACATGACAACCCTATCTCCCAAACACAATGCTTCACGACTTGGCAATACAAAGGCCGCTGGAAGTTGGAACAAAACTAAATGGTATAAGATAGTGAAAGAAACAAATAATTGGGAAGTTCTCAGGAAACATCTTTACATGGTAAGTTGGAAAAATTCCCATGTATAGCACGGTCAACTTGCTTGCCATGTGTACAACTTCCATAGCAGCCCAGCGTACAATATCCACTGATGCAAACCATCCTAAACTTGAGAAGCATCTCATACGCTGCACGACAGCCTCTTCTCCTTTGATACTCCATAGGTGAAGAAACATATTGATCAATTTGTCTCAACATATGTAATAATTGCTCTGCCCGACTTCTCCCATCTTCTCCACTAAGTGTTAATATTTTGATAATCAGAAGAGGTATATATGGTCTCAAAAGAAAAACCGATTAGCATTTACAGTTCTATATAAATGGAGCAAACTATAAGACCCGCTTCTCTTCACTCTTTCAGTAAATATTAGATCAGTAAGAAAGGATCACCTATATGTTTGTAAAAGCTACCAAGTGCAGAGAGACAGAGAGAGATTACTTATCAAAAAAAAAAAAGATTTCTTAACATCAAAGAAACAGCCATCCTGTTCAAGCTCAAAAGGCATTATTATGCAAAAGGTCACATAGTATACGGTTATAATTAAGAAACTTCAGCCACTGAGAGTGCTACACGTGATTAATACTCCTTGTTCAGATATTAGACAAAAGTAACAGCAGAAACAAATTCTGTCAACACTCAATGTAATGCATTTGACCCAAACTTCTAAAGACAAAGAAACTATAATGTTTCAGAAGAATAAGCAGTTCAGGAAAAGCATAGCCCTCTTGATTATTGAATACCTTGTTAGAAGAATAGCACACAAAAGAGTGATAAGGTTGTCAATAAGGGGATTGACAACATCTCCCGGATCATTTGGTAAAGCAAAGAACCCTAAGGTGGCCTGTCATATTTGTCAAAGATTCATGACCCAGAAAATTTCACTGACAAATAAAATTCCCATTGTTAAAGGCATATAATTTCATTTAACAAAATTTGGTACCTTCATCACATAGTTTCGTGTTTCAATAGTTAGTTTTGGCTCCACAGAAACCAAGGTGGTGCAGGCACTTAAGGCAAGGGCCTGCAGAAGCACCCCAAAAAGAGGAAAAATCAGAAGAGTTCCTACAAAAGTTCAGTAGAAACATATCTGTAGACCTAGACATAATAATTTGACCAAGTAATATACCTGAGTGCGAAGAAGTTCAAGATTGGGATCAACAAAGCCTTCATTGTCATCTTGAGCCTCTCGGCCCATTAAGGTCAATATATAATCAAGCATTTGGTCCCTTCTTTTCAAAGGAAATGATGCACCATTCTCCGCAGCATTAATGACAGCACGACCTGCATTATCAACATTACAATAATGCCATCATCTTCATAAGATTGATTATAAGCAAAAAGAATATGACATCATTTCAATTGTTCAAAACACGTCCTGTAGAACATGTGACATAATACAATTAATCAGTATCAAATTTCAACTGTAGGGTACTGCATAGCATATAACACAAATGCCGAGTGAAGTGTAATTTGACTAAATTTGGCAGCTCTTATAAAGAAAGGGACAATTTTTGCATTCACCATTTGGAATGCTTTCTTCAATCAATTTGGGTTGTCTTGAGTTATGCCTAGACGAGTAGTCGATTTGTATTCTAGTTGGTAGGCTGCACTCAGAGTGCTGTTGTGTGGAAGATAGTGCCTTTTGTGGTGTCTTTAGAGGGAAATGAACAATAGAAGTTTTGACAACTACGAGAGGACTTTGGAGAGATTAAGTCTTTATTTTTTTAACACTTTGTATCTTTAAACAGTTACTTATGTTTCTCATTAAGTCATTAGTAATCATGATTTTCTTGTTCTTTTTATCCCTACGAACTAGGTAACTTCTCTTGTATACTTTTTGTGTACATGGGGCATCTTATACTTTTAATAATATTTTGATTACTTACAATAAAATAAAATAAATAAAAAATAAAAATAAAAGAAAATCCAACAGGTCCCAAAGACAATGTAGGATCAATAAAAAGAATCCGGAGGCTATCTATGATTTCTTATTGTTTTTTTTAATTTTATTTTTTGTATAAGTAATCAAATTCTCATTAAAAGCAAAAAAGCGCTACTCAAGTACACAGGGAAGTGTACAGGAGAAAAGAAACAATATGATTTCTTATTGTTTCTTGAGAATGTCAAAGATTGACTCAGCTCTAAACTCCCATCCTTGAACCCTTTCAAATGCCTATGGGCCTTGCACACTTCCCAAAATATTTTGAAAGTCAAAATGGCAGCATGTAATCCTCAATGTCACATGATCCTCGACATATACATTACACAAGATCCACTGTTGATATATCCATTACACATGATCCACCCAAAGCTTTCCATTGTTGCTTACCATAAAATCTTGAGACAGAAAACAGCATGTGATATTTTTCTTGTACAAAGAGGCTAAACCTTAGAAATGAAATTATTTTCCACTCTTCAAGTGTCCAAAAACTAATCACCTCTCTGCCTTATTGCAAGTTTTATAGTCATTTTACATTTCTCAAGATGGTATAGCCAAAACGTCATATACATTTTAGTGTCTCTCGCTCACTACCCCATGTGTGGGTGTGTGCATGCACTCTGATATGCACACACCACAAAAACAAGCATGCATAGCAATATATTGATGTATATCTTGTTCATGATAGTAATGGAACTTGATGCTTGATAATAAATCACACATTAATTTCAACCCTTTTTCAGAAGGGGGTTAACATTTGCAATTTTTTTATTGTCAAGAGTAATATTATTGTGATTTTCAACCATTAAGATACACTTGTTCAAAGAAAATCAATTTATTCTATTTCTAAGCCTTTTACATACACATTAGTGAAAGCTTTAGGTAAAAATCCCTGCTTCAACTCTAATAGAAGAAACAATTGAACAACCTGATGATGCTATGGGTATAGACATCCAGTGAACAACTCACTGAGAGTACCTCATGAGCACAGTATCCTTGTACCATACCCCCAACCTCTAATGCAACCCCATAAAAGTTATTCAGACCAAGTCCATCACCACAAACCTTTCCTCAGATTTATCAAAAGAAAACACAAACAAATCATAATTCCGAAAAAGGCAGCTGAAATCCATTTGTAAATTTTCTTTGATGTCAAATCAGTGACAAACACATATCCACATAGCCATGATCACCCAAGATTATAAATACAGTACATGTGTAGAAAGTACAAAAAGATGAAAAATAATTGCAGCCTGCTGCAGTATATTGAGGCGCCATATTTCACATAACTTATACAGACCTAGTAAATCAATGGCAGTGATAACAGCCTCCTTGGCTGTAGGATGGCGAACATGAAGAAGACGTGAAAGCATATTAGTCCCCTGCAAAAGGAATAAACTAATCAGAGACAAGGCAAACCCAATACATTAATCCAAGAGTGTACTCAGATCTCCATGGTGAAGCATTAGGAGAAAAGACAAGATATCATACAATAAGTGCATCTATCCTGGCTTCAATAACTGTTGATGGAGCATATTTTGCAGCATATCCATACATTAGAGCCAAAGCAGCGTGTATATCATCTGACTCCTCTGTTTTAAAGCTATCGGAGAAAAAAGAAAGGAATCTGCAATAGATGAAGTAATGAACTTGTTCACTTGAATATCTTTAATTGAAATACAATCACACAGGCATAAGCACACATACATAACAAGTGGGAGGGGAGAAGCACATTAAAATTCAAATGAAATGTATGTATGTTGGTGTATATATATGTGTATAGCCAAAAAAAGAAAAAGCAAGAATACATTTCCATCTTATAAGATAGGAACAAACCTTTGAAAGATAGTTTGCCCAACATTATCCAGAATATTTTTCAGTTTGTCCAACACAGTATCCAAGTGGGATGCTGCAACCTGGAAGTGGTCAAAAGCAATAAATCATAAATGAATTACAAAATGGAAATAGTGGACAACACAGACTGAACTCTAAGGTACCAATCCCATGGCTTTGGCCAAACCGAGCCTGTTCATCGGAATTGCAAAGTTAGCTTGTTTGTACATCCAATCTATCTTATCACGAACATAAGCCCTGTCATTGACCTTTTGAAGAAGCACACCCAAGCACCTGCAAAAAAAAATAAATAAACAACATTTTATACAGCCGTCCCTAGATCGAAGGTGGGGTAACCTCACTTGGGTTAACAATGGCCATGAGAGGTTTCCTGGAAGTGCCAGTACATCTAGAAACAAAGATTTATGTGCAGGGAAATACCCTATACATCATGTATTCAACAAACACTTCACAACTTCAATGAGAAGAAAATGACAGATTAATGTCTCTTCCAGTGCACAAGAAAGCAATATCAAAATCAATTGTGCATCCTTGAATCCTACTGAGCAAGACTGAATTAAAAAGGTATTGATACCGGTGCAGAAGTGCAGAATGTTCATCATCAGAAGAATAAAGCTCATATTGTTTGGTGAATGCATCTCCCATAGATATCACCCAGTTGCTGTCTTGAATTACATCCAAAGATTCTGCAAGAAACTGTCACCCAGAAACATGGAGACACGTTGAAGATAATTATAACAAGTAGGTAACTTACTTTCCCAGCACATATCTACTTTTGAAGGCACTTAGAAATATGTAAACTCAAGTCTTTTGCAAAATTAGAGTTGCATTGTTTTGTCATGCACCTAATAGAAGTATACAGATTATACAGATTATTTGGAAGAATTGGCTTCAAGTTCAAATGCCGTGGAAATCAAACTCAAAAAATTTGATTTACGCGTCATTTCCGATATCCCTTATATGAACTACAATGGAATTATACGATGCTAATCAACTAAGCTGATTAGAGGAGAAACAGATCATCTGAACAATTCAAAGGTTAAAAGAGACTTACATTTATTATCATGTCATCCCAAGTCTCTTGATAGGAAGGATCCTGCTTTAGGTCTTCCGTGTCACTAACATATGCCTTCATTTTCGGAATCTAGAGCTTAGTAAAGACAAAAATTAATTAGATTCTAATGCAAAATGATCGAGGTAATTTCCTTGCTGGTACCATTTTATGTTACTTTGTAGGTGATATAACAGAGTGCAACAAGATGTGTACATTAAGAAGCTTAACTGCAATGGATTTGAAAATGAACAACCAGGACATATACTAGGAAATCTAAAATGTTTCGAAATCCTGTCACAATTGACAAAGATCTCCCTGATCCCACAATGTCCTTCAATGAGTGAACATAACCCACTTTAACCCAATATCATGGTTAAAGAGATGTTAAAGAGATCTACTAATGTTTGAAATATGGTTGGCACTTTCATTTATATATAGAAATTTTATTCTATTTTGGCATCAAATACATATATGCGGCCGCAACACTTCATTAGTTTTTACACTCCACAGAACAGTTTGTGTTCATTAGAAAGTTTAAATCAGTGCTGTGCGCATAGTAATGTACCTCATCTTGCCAAAACATGTTGATATTTTTTGGGAAGAGAGGAGCCAGATTACAAAGGACCTGCAAGTCAGTAAAAACAAGTAAACAGATTTTTTGTCAATCAAGAATGTTTATTCAAGACAAGATAAAATTATGATAAGGAGCATGATACTGAAAACAATATCATATCTCATGTGCAATACGCATAAACACACAATTTCATATAATTTCTGACCTAAAGTTCCAACCTTTGAATATTAACCGTATAAAATATATCCAAACGCTCTCCCTTACATTGAATACAAAAAACCTCCACTTCTATATATTTTTATATGCATGCACTTTAGTGTTTCACCCTTCCTTTGAAAGTTTGATTTAGAATTGCTATGGCTAATAGGTATTCAAAAGAGATCATTCCCATCAACTGTTTCGATATATGACTAGGACGAGAAAAGTGCACTCCCTCAATTTACTTATTTTTGTTGACATATAGAAAGTGCATATACATATTTTACACCAGTCATGGACAACAGATGCCTACCATCAAAATTTGAGTTGCCAGCTGCTCCCTTGCTAAAGGATCATGCAAAAGCACCACCAAACGAGCAAAGAGCTCCTAAACACATGTGCACCACTCATATTGATGAAATTACTGTCATATAGTGGACAAGGAAATCAGAAACTAAATACATTATAAACACCAGCAAAGATTCTACCTCGGGATTTGGTATATCAGAGCGCGCTTTACACTCGCTTAGCATACTATCGCTATAAGAAGATCTATGCCTGCACAATTCTGAAATACATCTGCAAACCTGTAAAAGCGGCAAGTATGTGTTTGATTTTATGAAAAAAAAAAAAAAAAAAACCCACACACACACAACATAGAACATCAAGCCACCATTAGCACTAATTGCATCATAATTTCAGACAATAACAGTTTCTAGTCCCAACAAGAAAAGGCAGGACGCCATTTAAGAAGAAACACACATAAACAACAGAGGCATACACAGAAAGAAACATTGAAAGCCTGAGAACCGAAATCAATTTCCCTGCATGTAAGGAATATGCAACAAGTTGTAGAAAAAGTCTTACCGTGGCAGCTGCTCCAGTATAATCCCTTGGAATAATCATCTTCAACAGAAAAGGCCAAAGAATATGCTGTATATCATATGGTATAAAAAGGAGGAGGTTAGAGTTGGTTTAGCATTACCAGTCATGAAGAAACCAAGAACCCTCCCTAAAGGTAAACTCAACACTAAAATTCAACATTGTAGAATTCCCAATAATGGAATACCTCCATTTCAGGAATTGTGATTGTCAACAAAAGAAGACCTTTTTCACAGATAGCTCTCAACTCTATAGGACAAACTGCCCCAATTTTCACCTGAGAAGAAAAATGAGCTACTATTAAATGGCTATAATGGACAGAGGTAACTAGATTTATGCAACAATTCTAATAATTAAGGTAACTCGAAGTTTCAAAGATTGCGAGAAGATGAGTTCAGAGTTACAACTTTGTTTTCTTAAATCACTCTTTTGAGTGGTTCAATGTTAATGCCCTTCTCAATATCTCTAACTTTGTAGGTTTATAGGCTCTCTTTCATCGTTCTTGATCTAGTTTAGTGTTTCTTCTCTTATATATGTCCTGTATACTTGGGTTGCACTCCTTACTCTTTAAATGAATTTGCTTTACTTATCAAAAAAAAATTAAGGGCAAAGCACCATCTATTTTCACTAGAAGAACTTACGAGCACAATATCTCGGAAACCGGAAACAATGAGACATCCACTAGTGCTGCATTTAGCAATATCATCAACAAATCATCCTTTTTTTTTTTAAGTATATGACCTCATCATTAGGGCCATCTGACATTGTGAATATGAAGTTATCTTCTTACAATTAAATCGAATCAATTAATGAATTTCAAGTTTTATAAAAATAAAAAATAAAATTAAGATTTAAACCTCCAATCTCTTGTTCTGGAGAGGAATATATGTGCCGCTAGACCCAAAGACTTCCTTGGAGCTCTGAAGTTCGTTTCTATCTTGATCTGGTAGAGTACAATGCCGCACAAGATATTCAATGAACAACTCCCCAGATGGACCAACCAAGTAACAATGCAAAGCCATAACAACAATCAACTACCACCAAAGCAAACAGAATTTAATAAGAAACAGGAAAATTTTACTAACAGTATCAGAAGAAAAAAGGAAATAAGAAGAAACTCTAGGACTATCAGCTCATAACAACCTACCTCTGCGAGCGCCTTTCGCACACCTAAATTTTGCTCATCTAGCAAAAAAGTTACTGCTTCAACAAGTAAAGGCCTTTTACTGTGCCATGCTTCAGACAACCTGCAATAGAAGTTATAAGAAAGGCAGCTCCTGTAAGAGATTAACTTTTTTTTTTATATATAAGTTCCAGTAAGAGAATAAATAATTATCACAAACAACAGAAAGAGAAGAAACCTGGGCAATAGATGCTTTAAAACACTAAGTGCACCAAAAGTCAAAGGTTCTTCCTTCAACCTGCATTTCTGGTAGCAGAAATAAAAAAAAGGGCAGTATTATAATTTTAATAAATCTTAAAACTCCTGCAGGAAAAGGGCACCAACTTATAAATTTTCTCATTTTAATAAGAAAAAGAAACCATAACTCTGACCAACTAACAAATAACAAATAAGTTATAATCTTTCCATGAAAGAGAGAGAGAGAGAGAGAGAGAGAGAGAGAGATAGAGGCACTTTCCTAATCTAAGCTAGAGAGGGGACTCACATTCAGAAGGAACATGAATAAATCCTCAGGGTATACTACGCCAACTGTCAGAAAGCAGCGCTGGACCTCATTATATGTCTGTCACAAGTAAAAGTGCATTTGAATATAAAATTCTAGATGGCTAGTGCAGGATTAGAAAAGCTATCATCATCAAACATGAGAAACAGCACATTAACATGAGAAACACAGGTTAAGACAAAAAACAATAGTTGATGGAAAAAGGGAATGTCAGAAACAAAAAATGCAGGCTAGTGAACATGAACCAAACAATAAGTCGCCCCCAACCCTACAAAGAATAAACAAAATGAAACTATAGGAATTCAACAATTTGGAAATTTGGAAACAGTAATACACCCCAACACTAACTAGAACAAAGAAAGCAATGAGTTTGTTTGGCAAAACTTTTTAGAGGCTGCTTTTTGTTTGAAAAAGTGTTTTGATTCGACATAAAGGTGAAATGGGTGAATATACTTAAGCCCCATGAACTACCACCAGTTTTTGAGTTAGCCTCACAAGCTGACAAGTGTAACATTTGGATACACCAAATTACTAGTTTGTGTAAAAAACGGCCCTCCATCAGCGCCAGACGTTATAATGGACATATTTGCCCTTTATAATTATTAAATTGTAAAAGGAAAAAAAATTACCATTATAAGAAATAGATAAATAAATAAATCTGAACTTAGGGATTCGCTCGCACCCCACAGTGTATGGCGCCCCAATAAGCTTTTGAACCAAACCCCCCCCCCCCCCCCCGTCTTTTTAATTTTGGGGGTGTGTGTGGGGGTAGTTTGCCCACCCCCTTACACTTTTTCTAAAAAAAAAATATATTGTTTTAAAATTTTATTTTTGTTATTTTTTATTAAGAGTAATTGATTCTTTATTTTATTAATTTTGATTTTGCTTTTCGACGCTGATAGAGGGGCATTTTTAACACAAAATGGTAATTTGGTGTATCAAAATATCACACTTGTCAATTCGTACGGCTAACTCGAAAACGAGTGGTAGTTCATGTAGCTTAAGTATATTTACCCCAATGTGGAAGTAATTTTGAATGTTTTGTGTTTTGAATTGTTTGTTAATGCTTTTGCTTTTATGGTAGAAAGCAAAAAGCTTGGGCAAAAATCGTTGCCAAATGGATATCAAAGAATTTACACAAAACTGAATTTTATACCTTCAGAGCCACAGAGAAATCTGCATGCTCTTTGCTGTCGCCATTTATGCAAACCACTGGGAGAAGTGTTGATAGAATAACTGTGAGGTCCTGCAAGCCATCCCAAGAATAAACCATCACTAAATAACTTATTTTTGCATAATATTTGCAAATTATAAGAAAAGTCAACAATTTCCACATAGAAAAAGAAATTGTAACAGATAATAAAAAATGCTATGCAGACATGCAAGAAGAGTTTATACCAAGTATAGGTAAACACAGGATCCTCTAGATCCCACAAATACACAATGGTGAATTCTACACCCTCCCCAGCCTAAGAAACCACCTATATCTACTTCTGCAATCAGGGGTTTTGCCCTTCCACATAGGTCAACATTTCAAATTTTAAATGGAAAAGAACACCATTTCATCATAAGATAAAATCAAAAACAAGATGATACGGCACAATATAGCACCCCTTACTGAGAATATTTTGGTATAAGTAAACAGCTGATTGAGTTATGGGGTTTCGACCCCTTTGCCCCAGTTCAGCAGCTTGTAAGAAACATTTCCCTTTTCTTTTCTTTTTTCTTTTTTTGTTTTGGGGGGAGGGGGGAGGAAGGGTAGTTAAAAGCTCCTATGTCAACAGAAAGTTGCTAACAATGTCATGAAAGAAACAAATCAGAGTGATAATGACAATCCAATAAGAATTTAAGTAATAACCTGACTTGAAACAAGGAATCATGTTCATAGGAACATTTCCTACAGCTCTCTTAAAAGATTGCCACATCTCCCAAATCACCCAAAACAAATAAATGGAATCCTCCCTTACTTAGAAATATGTTACAAGGCCAAGTTACCTAAAAAACGAATTCCTATAGTACACAGATACAGTCAGGAATACATATGCTTACGTCAGATGGAATGTATTAAAGAAGCCTAACATCTATCATAAATATTACTAGGGAAGACAATCAAGCAGAATGAAGAGTGCATTACCTCAAAATCAAGCAAAGGAGGACCACTTTCTGACAGCAAAGAGGCATTTAAGAGATTGTGGAGACTACAAGTTGCCAGGAAAGCAACATCTTGATCTTTTTTATATCTGATTAACAGAAAACAGAAAATTGCAGTGTAATCCCTGTTGACTTTCATTTATATGCATGATATGTATGATGAAGTTTGTATGTGCATGTTTCTTAAATGTATATGCACAATGCGAATACACAAAACTACTACACAGACGATAGGAACAAAAAAAAAAAATGTGCAGCATTTTAAATATACAGCTTGAAGAATTACTAATTATAACCAATCTTACAATTCCAAAATTGTAGGGACAAGTCTGGGTAAAGCTGCCTTTAATTGCGTACGGGTGACAAGGCCAACCATCTGACCTAAGGCCTCCACAGAAGATATGCGCACCTGTTCCAAACCAAATTAAGCAGAATAACAAAATCAAATCACTCCAATTAATTGCTACAAATCCAAGCAAATAAAAATAATGGAAGACATATAACCAATCAACCAGACAAAAGTTAAAATATCATTAGAAAATGAAAAGGCAAAGTCATATAGTAGTATAGTATAGACATAGCATTTCACATACATAGAGAATTTTTCCATGAAAATCATGCCTTTTCTAGTGAACAATTAACTTTTCATAAAAAATTTCTTTCCAGATCTAACTGCAAAATAAATAAAAACAAAAAACAAAAAAACAAAAAAAAAAATTGTATAATACATCATCGAAGAGTGGAGGTACAAAGGACGAAGACATGTTATTTGAACTCTTGTGATCTTCTTCTATTCTTGAGGTGCACAACTCAACATTAAGCTGATCCACTAACAAAGGAAAAAAAAAAAGACAACACATCAAGAAATAATTTGGCACCACACTAGCTTTGAAGACAAGGAAAAAAAATGTTCTGTCAAGATGAGATAGGGGACTGAATACCAAAAATAATAATAATAATAATTTCTGCCAAGGTATAGTTGTAACTACAAAATGAAGGTTCAAAAAGGACATAGAGCAATAAATGTTAAGCAGAAAAAGAACAAAAACTTTATTTTGCACACCTTTATATCGCGTGAAGCTGCCCAAACTCTCAGTAAAAGATCAAAAGCAGAATTCAGAAATGACCTGCACTAAATGACATATATTAAGACAGAACATACTGAAAATATGATATGGGGGAATAGGCAAACAAATTAGTAAAAGCACAAATTGATCTCACATGACGTCACCACCAAGAGGTGAATCCGAAGGAAAGTCCACACTATACTGCCATACAGCCTGACACCAGCACTTGAATGCTGGAACAGAATAAAATATATTACAACTTGGAAGGCTAATACGTGTAAAAGAAAATATTAAATATCTAGAGCAAAATCAGCTGCAACAAAAAAAAAGAGGTGTAGAATATTCTGATCACATTTTTGTAACACAACCGAAAATAAAATATCAAATAAAATGCTTTGCAAACAAACTCCCTAAGAACATCTCATACGATCAGACACAGAGCAGTGTTGTAATGAATGGAAAATGATGGTCAGTCATCCAATGTGTCCATTCATAATTTTTTGTATGCTCATCACATAGCTTGCTGCTCACTTGCTGTCTACTTTTCATTGCTCAAAGGGCAGGAATAGACACAAGCATTTCTCGTTTAACAGTAGGTAGAAATCAATACATGGGAATAAATTTCTTCCATGGGAATGACCAGTCTCAGACAGGCTCATGTTGGTTGGCTATGCTCTTTTCGTAGGAAACTTTCCAGAAGGTCTTCATTTATTTTTTTTGGATGCTCAGGAACAACTCCTAGGTCAATCAAGAAGAAAACATGTATATAACAAGCAGCAAGATTCTCCCTTTAAGGCCAACTATAACAAGCTCACAACTCTAATAGACACAAACGGTATGCTCTCTGCTCTATTTGCTTGCAATGCTCTTTTGCTAGGAGTATGAAACAAAATGTTTGCGTAGAATTACTTAAGCTCAAACATTCGACCTAGAACCTTACTATAGAAAACAGTGGATCAAGTTAACCGCGGTGAAGCATGCAAGTTAACCATGAGATCGCTAGAAACTTATGTACACTAATTTTTAACTAACAGGCTTGGAGATAAATGTGTTCTAAGTTCAGGATTGGGAGAACTGACCACAGGTTCTGATACAGCCTCAGACATTTAATAAGTGAAGCTAGATGGTAAACAATCTACAAGCCTAAGCCAATTCTTATTCAAAAGTGACAAAGATAATTGGAACCAATGACATAAAAAGCGGTAATTATAAAATTTTCTTTGAAGGTTTATTTTGGTGACTAACATTGAGAGCCATATTGAAATCCATTTCATTTCCTTATGGATCGCTAAAAATTTTGAATAAACATTTTTCTATAATGCAAAGAACTTAGCCTGTGCAATTTGGACATGATGTACATACTAGTTTGGCTAGTTCTAGAACACCTAACAAATCATGCAGTTTGCCAATGTAAAGCTTCATGATCCATTCATTCGAATACTGACTATAGATACCAGAAAACATAGATCCTAAATAAAGCAACAAATCACAGAAAATATATCAACAACTAGGGCATTTCGTAGGTTTTGCATCTGGTATTAAAAGTCCCAATGATGAGTCAGAGAAATTCACCACACCATTTGCAAAAATTGGCCGGTGGGCATCTCTCACATTTCCAAGAATAGGCAGAACTCGTGAAAGTATACCTTTCAATCGTGGAGTGAACTGCAACACTTCAATAGAATTAAAAAGTACAGAAGACACTTCAGTTTAAGAAGAAAAGTGAAATGACAAAGAAACATCCAAAGCTGCTCTAAAGCACAAAGAAAAGACAAGTTTGATGATCAACCATCAGCAGCAGCAAAGTCTGCAAGTATTTGAACCATAGCTGGTAGAGCTGGATTTGACCCTGACAAATGAAGAAATATTTCTTCCATCATCTGCCAAACCAAGAAAAGCAGTAGTCATTTAATTGCAAATTAAAATTAAAAAAAAAACACACACACACACAATGACAAATATTGTGGAAAGCCTGTGCGGAGAGCGAAAGAAGAGGGGGAAAGGTGGTGGGGAATTAAATAGGACACATTATTTGTTATATCAAGAATATCAGATGAGTCATACCAATCAAAAATCTATATCGGATGAGTCATCAAAATAAGGACAGGATGAGAAAGTACTGTTCAGAAAAGCTGAAGCCATAGCAAGTTAGGAAATTATATTCACAAAGTGTGGAAGTAACGTGTTCTTAAAAGTAGAGTTGGACTCGAACCCCCCCCTCCTTCCTCCTTTCCAAAATACAGACCAATAGATCATATATAATACACCAAAGCTATAGGCTAAGATGGTGACTAAATAGATCAAGCACAAAATGTAGAATACACAATCATTATAAGCAAGTGCTAGAACTACAACATGCTGATTTAAACCATCCTATCAATCAAACTACCAGCATTTCTAAACTGTTCATTGACAAAATCCTACTCTGAGGTATTTCTTCTATTAAAATAATTCCTGAAAAAAGTTATTTTTGCATAATTTGTTTAACTGAAAGAAATTCAAGAAATAATTGTTTATATTATTCCGAGTTGCTTGCTCTTAATATGATATAAGAAAATCTTGATTCCAAAATACACGGAAGTCAAACTTTAAAGGGAAAAAGCAGAGGATTTATACACAATTTCAATGCAGACAATAAAAGTAGTAGGATATCAGGTAATAATAATAGCAATAACAACAACAACAAAAACAATAATCATAAATAATAATTAAAAAAAAATACTTAGAGGAAGGCAGATTTCAAAGGTTGTCAAAGATTTCAATTGCAAAGAACCATTGCTGATTTGTTGTACTCTTACAATACATATGGTTTCCAAGATGAAGAAGAAAATCCCAGAAACCTATCTAACCATAATCACCTGATAGGTTTCCAAACTTGCCATTATTACCATCGTTGTCTATTTGGTCTATGTCTGAAGTGCCCAAATCATTAAAGAAATGATGCCAAGTGTTTACAAAAAAATTAAAAAATTAAATTAAACACAATATTTGGTGATAGCTTGTAAGATGAATTCAAATTAACAAACCTGAACAGCATTTTGGATGAAATCTTAAATCCTTGCAGAATCCATTGTAATGCTTAAGAGATCATGCACCATCAAAACTCACACCTTTCATCTTCAACTTTGAATAAGTTGTTACTCTTCGAGTATGATACCACATGGCATTTTTAATTATAGTATTAAAAATTTTGGGAGTAATACCTCCTAGCATTACAGGCCAGTAGGTACCCTTTTTTCTTTAATGTCTAATGCATAGCATCCTCTTCTGATAACAAATATTCCATAGCCCATTCAAAGTTCAATACAAAAACTTTTCTGCTCATAATATAGAAAGGGGAAATATGCCATCTCACATTCAGCTTGTACATGGAATTTCAATTTAACAGAGTTTACTATCTATAATATGGAAGGGAAAAGTTAGCAAATGTATTAGAAATAATGGTATGTTTCCTAAGTTTCCTACCGTAGAACCTGTTCAGAATAAGCAACCAATCAAGAAACTTACTAAGTCGGGCAAATGTGAGCCAATTGAAACAAGCAGGCCTGCTGCAGCTCTTTGCCAGTCAGCATTTAGCTCCTATATCAAAGAGAACAATCAAAGAGAATTAACAAAGCTATTCCAGGGAAAAGTCAACTGAGCATGACAAGATACTTGTAAGAGTAATAATACATGTTTACCTTGTGTCCATCAAAGTTGATGTGGCTTTTAAAATCATCATTAGATCAAAAGTCAATAATGATCTATCCTAAATCTAATGGTGATTCTAAAAGTCTATCAATTTTGGTGGGAAGACATGGAGTTAACATATATAATTACTCTACTTATAAATCTGAGCAGCCCCCAAAATCAGAAGTTTTGATGACCAATCTATTGTATTGCATAGCATGTTGGTGATGAAGGCCCCATAATTGCACATTTGACACAATACCCATAGCATTGCACATATTCAGAGTCTTAGAATTTTCAATACTTCTCCTGGAACCAAACACAGTAAAGACTCAACTTAGACTTCCTGGAAAACTAAGGACTTGACTCATTTGATGATGAATCTTTGACTGAAATATTAGTAATGATCCTAGACAGCCAGATACTTGTAAACTTCGATAAACTTTCAAAAGCTATGTTAAAATCTTTGGCTCCATTTATTAAATTTTTTTTTTTTTTGTATTTTCTCAAAACAAAAACGTTAACAAGCAACCCAATCACAAAACACTCCTAAAAATACAACAAAACAAAAAAATCTCGGATGACAGTTTGATCACCGAGACTCTGTCAGTGACCAATGCTCCTCCTGTTGTGCCTTGGTGTGGTGGGTTTGCTTCTTCTCCACGGTTTGTTTTAGTACAGACCTCGTTGGAGGGTGCCCTCATCCCAGCAAGCCGTGTTCCTCCGGCAAGGGGTTTTCTCCGAAGGGGGTTTCTCAAGCCGAGCTCCTCCGTTGTAATTTGTGGTTGTTTGCCTGAGCCGGTCCACCCTTCGGCAGAAGTGATGGGTTTGGATTGTTCTCAGATCTTGACGGTTGCTCATTCTCTTCCGATAGATGGGGTTCAGCTCGAGGGGAAGCTCGAGAACCAGCACATAGAGGTTTCAAAGATTGTGCAATGTGCGATGCAGATTGGCCCTCTATTGGGGATTTCTTGTGGAGAGAATGGGAAACAGTTACAGGACCATTTAACTAGCATTGATAAGGAACATTGGCAAGAGGTCTCAGATACTCCTTCTAAACGTGGCACGAAAGGTAGAAGGGAACTCAAAAATTTGGAGTGTTCCCTTATCTTGGAAGGTTCTAGCCGTGGCAAAGGGAAGAGAGCTATGTCTATTTTCTGAGGATTCGGGTTGCTTTTAGGGGTGTTTTTCTGTTTGTAGTGGGTCTCAAAGGTTAAGGTGGGGCTTTGTTGTGGGTGCTATTTTAGGTTCTTGTGGGTCTCAAACCCTACGTTTTGAAACAACTAAATCAAAAACAGACACTAAAGCATGACACAATACAAAAATAAAAAAATAAAATAAAATAAACTAATGATGCAAAGTCACAGCTGATGTTGAGTTGTCAAATGCTGATTTGATGGCGCTGGAATATATTGAAAGAAAAGTCAGTGCAAGAATCGGCAAAATTAGGAATAATTGCAGCTATATCGCGCAGTGTGCAATAAAACGGGAATAAATTTTGCTACGAGTATCAGAATCGCAGATAAGACCCTAATCCAGAAAGCTCTTTTCAACTCGCACATTTTGGCCACTAGGCTATGCTCAACAAGTGTCATTTTTGGCCTCAAACTCCACTAGTTTCTCTCTGAATCAGTGTTTTACGTTATTTTTTGTCATTTTAGGAAATATTTTTGTTATTATTTTTGAAGGGTTTTTAGTGTCACATTTTCTCCAAATTTTTCCTTCGGTCAAGAGGAAGAAACTTACAATATTGAAAGACAAGTCTGCGCAAAAATTGGCAGAATTAGGAGTAATTGAAGCAATATCACGCAAAACATGCATAACTTTTGTTAGGAGTATCAAAATCGCGCATAATACCCCAATCTAGAAAGCTCTTTTTGGTGGCCCACACCTCTTGGCCACCGAGCTATGCTTGACAAGTGTCGCTTTAAACCTCAAACTCCCCTGTCTTTCCCTCTGAATCAGGGTTTTTTAAGTTTTTTTTTTTTTGTTGGCCATTTTAGGAAATATTTATGTTATCATTTTAGAAGGTTTTTTAGTGTCAGAGTTTCTCTAGATTTTTCCAAGATTCTAGTTCAATTCTTAGTTTTCTTTTATGTAATAATCAAACTTTTGCTATTTTTGGTAAAAGTCGGTTTTCTTTAGCTATGTAAGCCCGGCTTGTGGCTTAGTTTAGTACTATGATTTTGAGATAAGATTTCAGTATTTTCAAAGATGCACTCTGTTTCTTTTGTCGATTGGGGTTTTCTCTACCTTTTCAATATTTTCTCTCTCCCAGAATTTCCTTGCAACCTTTAATCCAAAGTTTCAAATTACAAGACTATGCCAACCCTTAGATTTGTTCGGCATCACCTAGGGCTCGTTTAAGTGTTTAATTCAATTCTATTCTTTTCTATTATTTGTTGACTTTGTGAATACCGAGGAAAAAAAAATTGGAATCATGTTTGGATGGTTTAGAAAACATGTTTGGAAAGGTGAATAGATTTGGAAAAAGTAAAACTAAAAATGAATAAAAAAAAATTATATTTAAATTCTAAATAAAAAATTATGGGGTGGTTCAAAAATCACCCCCAAGGGATGGATCGGCCACCCCAAAAACCGTTCAGGGGTAGCTCGACCACCCCCATTAACGTCGAGCTGCCACCCCCAGACGCCTGGGGGTGGTCCGACCACCCCCCTAAGTTAACACCTTTTATTTTTTTTCTTTTTCTTTTTTTGGTTTTTTATTTTTATTATTTTTTGAGTTAGATCGAAGAAATTTGAATTGAGTTAAGTAAATTTGAATTGAAAAAAAAAAGTTGACTATCGAAAAAAAATTGAGTTAAGTTAAATAAAATGCTGCACCCAAACATGCCCCTAACTACTTTTTCTCTTCTTTTTTTTTTATAACTTACATCACCTGATTACTCTCACCGGCTTGAAAAAAAAAATGCAGGCATGAGTATCTTCATCTCCCAAACTATTATGTTCTAAAAGGGAAAGCAGACTAGCTTGTTTTGCCTTCAACATTAACGTATAACCTCAGTTTCATCTTCCAAGTTAGAGCATTAAGCGCCCTTCTTTGTCTAATTTGCACACAAGCAACACATGTAACTCCATTAACAGTACCAATCGTGCAACAAGCTTGCAAAGCTCAAACAGGAATCAGGACAAATTACTATTACTCCTCAGACTCGTTCCTACCTACCTGCTTAGCTTCAAATTTTTCAACCCTAAAGCCAAAATGTTACTTAGCTAGAACAAACTGAATTTCTACGCGTAGTAATTATGATAAAAATTAAATTAAATTAAATTAAAAATTTTAAAAAAAAAAAAAATCTCCTCAGGGTTTACCAACTTACCCCAAGTTTCGATCCAAGTGAATAATTAATATTTTCTCCAGATAAATTATGGTTTTAAGCTGCTAGACCAGCTCAAATAACCAATGCAACAATCAACAAATAACCCAAAGTAGAAAAGTTTTAGCCCAATGCAGATAGAGAATCGAGCAAAACAGCACACCTTGGAGGAGATCATCTCGGCCGTGGCCATCTTAGCCAGCTTGGCCATGAAAGGAGGATCCACGTCTTTCTTATCCAACGCTCGAACTCCGAATGCCATCACTTGAAACACCCCGGCCATGTTTCCGAAGCGCTAAAACATCGAACAAACCCCTAATCAGAGAGAAACAAACCCTAATTCCATCTTAGAATCCAAAGCAAGAGAGAATTGAGTACCCGGCGTCCCCCTCGCGACACGGCCCAGCAACAGTCGAGCACTAGAAGCGAGTTCCTACAATCGAAAACGCTCCATTAGGTCCAATTCAACCAAACCACTGTTCCAAACACATAATTATACACACAGACACACACGCAGAGAAAGAGAAAGGTACAAGGCGGCGATGTCCTTGAGAGAAGCGGAGGAGGCCTCTCTGACCAAGGGGGATTCGTCCGCGAGCAAAGAGACGAGAACCTGAACGGCCTCTGAGCCACCGAACAAAGCAAACAAAATCAGAAATCAGAGACTGTGAAAAGAAGAAGTAATTAAGCGAATTGAAGATTAAAAGGGTGTTGTGCAAACGAGAGTACCTGGCGCAGGGATTGAGCTTCCGGCGCTTGACGACGCCATGGAAAATGGGGATCAGAAGAAGAGAGGAAAGAGAAAGAAATGAGAAGGTGAAAGAATGACTTGCAAGAAGAAGAAGAAGGCGACACCGTGGTTGGCCTCAGAGGGCAGAGACAGCGCAGCGCTGCTGGCCTCGAGGGACCCACAACGAAATTTCCGACGGAATTTTTTTAACAAAACGCTCTAGTGTATTGGACTTCAGTGTTCGTTATTGTCCCACATCGATAAAATACGAGAAAATCTTTTTGTAATTGTAAATAAGTTCTTGCACTTAGCACGGCTGGGATCGAGCTCAGTAACGTGAGCCTGCAGTCTGGTGAGACATTAACGTAACTGGAAGTATTGGGAGCTCGCTTTTCAATTGATATTTCATCCCCAGATTGCTGCCCGTGTTCCCCTCCTACAGTCTACTAATTACCCACTATTTTTCCAATATCTACCCACAAACTGAAAGCTTGCCGGAATTAGGAAATTCTTACAGGTCTCTCTTTTACCCAGTTTTTCTAATGCGGCAGAATCTTTTATAAAATATCAGAAAATATACATGGACCAAAAGTGAGATTCAACCAACCAAATGCAAATACATAACAAGAATTCATTTTTTGGTAAAAGGATTTGACTGGTGGTTCCTCCGACTCCCTTTTACCCAGTTTTTCTAATGCAAAATCTTTATAAAAGATGAACAAGTATACGTTGACCAAAAAAATATAACTTTAAAGACCATTATTTGATAAACCTTCAACGTACATTTAACAAAATGATATTTTACCCTTTCTTATAATATGCCTTTTCGGGAGATGTCAAAAGTGAAAAATAAGTTGGGAATACCATTACATGAGTAATGGCAGTAAGCACTCCAGTACAATTGTCATAAATGTCACAGTTAAAAACAGCTCTTAAATGAGCACTTTAATATATCGGTAAATATATATTATAGCTCATGCTGATGCAACAGTATATTAGTCTGGGTCTGTGAAGATTGGATCCATAACTAAAATTTTTTTTTTTTTTGACTTCTGATTCATGCCCAGGCTGATGCACTGTTGGGCTGATGTATATCAGCCCTCTTAATATATATATATAATAAGCGATAATTCAATGAATTATTTTTACTGTCATATCATATAATTTTATGACGATAATATACAAATTTATTAAATATAATTACTCATATATGATAGTCTACTGGTACACACACCAAACTTTCAAACTCAAAGGAAAATTAGGACCGTGAAGACTATTATAAAATGAGTAATATTATTTAATAAATTTAAATAAAATTATCATAAAATTTGATAACATAGTAATAAAAGTTAGATCCTGGATCGGCACTTACTAAAAAAGAATGTCAATTTAAAAATTAATTTTTATTACTATATTATCCAATTATATAATAATTATACAATAATCTACATAAATAAAATTACTCTAATAAAATAGTTTATCCACCGGTCCATTCCATCATAAGAAGTTAAGAACTCGAAAGTTCCACAATCCAAAATCCACGTACCGACATACGTGATTAGACTGTGTAATTGTCGCTTTCGATGGGAGGTGCTAGAATACCCATTTTTCATTACTATTGATTTGAAATTGACAAATCATAAAGAAATATTAAATCCTCATTATTTAAATAATAATGCTACACATCACACTTTTATCTCACTTTATTAATATAGTACTATTAAACAACCTTGAGATCAGCCTTTGTTAAACAAAACAAAAAAAAAAAATTAAAAGCTTATTGAGGGCGTTATATCAATAAAGTTAAATAAAAATGTGATGTATAATATTACTCTATAAAAAGATAAATAAATATCTAGAGTGAGATTTTAGAACCAAGGTACAAAACCTTAAGGGTGGGTTTGTTAAAAAAAATATTAACAAATTATTCAAAATAAAAAATATTCAAAACTATCATCACATTTATGTTACATCATAACATATTTTTCAAACCAAAACATAAAAAAAAAAAAAATCAAATTGAGTGCTTAGGTTTTCTTGTTATTTCAATTTAATCATTAAGTTTTCAGTTTTGTCAATTAGGTCTATAAATTTCCCTTTGGTTTTAAATAGATTCTTCCGTCAAAAATATTGTTCGATTAATTAATTGTATATTATGTCAAACCAATTAATTAATGTCACATGACTTTCGTTTGACATATCATGTGTGCCAACTATATGCGCTACATGGTACAATAACTTTAAATTACATATATTCTAAATAAATAATTTGTTTTTAACTTTTTTTTTATTTAAGATATTTTGTAATTTAAAGTAATTGTGCCCCATAACATATACAATTGACACATGACATGACAAACAAGAGCTACATGTCATTAATTAATCAGTTTGATGTGGTATACCGTTAACTAATTGGACAAAAGATTGACAGAATAACCTATTTGAAACCAAATAAAAACCCAATGACTTAATTATAAAAATTAAAACGACTAAATTGAAATCTCATAAAAACCTAAAACTAAATTTAATTTTTTTCAAAATAAAATGTGTCATTCAAAACACATTTATAAAACATATCCTAAGAGACTGGATTATACTACCAATTTCCATGCTTTGTAACCATTTTTACTCTAGTTTATATTTCATTGCATTTGTGTAGTACAATTTATGGTAAACACATGTAAAAGAGCACATATAAGCACAAAAGCTTGATGTGATGTGCCGACAATGATAGCTCTATACTGAAGTCAATAATTAACTTTTTAGGATAAAGTCTCTATATTAAAAAAGATAGCCAAAAAAAAAAAAGACCCTCTCACCTGGACTTATTGGTCCCCTTTTAAATATTTGATCATGGTTGTGGGCCCCTGATATTTTGGGGGTAGTTCCTGGACTCTCGGTCACAGGAGCTTGGCCCGATTTTAGATTGTGTACCATGTTCAACACGAATCCCAAGACAAGGGCGGAGCCACTAAGAACACTATTATTAGATGCCCTATAAAAAAAAATATCTTACAGCAAATTATCTTAATATTTTTCTATATCATTAAAATAATTTTTTTTTTTGTTCACTTTTACTTTTTGTTTTCTTTTTTTCTTCTTTTCTTTTTATTTTCTTTTCTCGCTCTTGTCTGCGTCTTCTTCCATCTCCTGCGTGACTGTGTCTTCTCTCCCCTCTCTTTCTCTCTCTCTCTCCTGCATCTTCTCTCAATCTCTCTCTCCTCCATTGAAATATGAGATGTGTTTTGGAGAAATAAAGCAAAGGAAGGAATAGAGCCTCTCAATTTCTCTCTCTCTCCTCCATTGATTTATGGGTTTTGTTCTCTCTCTCTCCTCCATTAATGGTTTTTGGGTTGAACATCGATCTTCTCAGCATTAGTTTTTGGGTTAAACATTTTTGTTGGATTTTGTGGTTGAATTTTATGGGTTGAAGATTTTGTGGAAGAAGAATATTTTGGAGGGGATGAGGGAGATGAGTTGCTTCGATGTTGTGAGAGGAAGAGGAAATGGGCTTGAGAGACTGCGAGAGGAAGAAAAAATGGGTTTAAGAAACGTGAGATGAGAGTGGAGAGAGAATGTCATTTTTTTAATATTATAATAATGCATTGAATAGTACTGTAGCTATCCAACCATTTAGGAAAGGGAACTTATGTTTTAGGGTATCTGCTACAAATACCTTTTTGTAATTTTTTTTAAAATTTTTTTATATTTAAAAAAGATAATTAATTATAGGACATTTGATAATAAGGGCCTGTTTGAGATTACGATTTTAAAAATAGTGATTTTAAAAAGTGCGATTTAAAAACGTGATTTTTAAAAACGCAGTTAAATGTTTGACAAAATCACAGTTTAGCATTTAAAATTCTACGTTTTTAAATCGCAATTTTTTAAAAATGTAGTACTCAAAACAATTCAGTTTTTGCGATTTGATTTAAAATCGTACTTATTGTCTACGAAATCACTTACCCAAACGCACCCTAATGCTCTAAAATTAATAAAAAGAATTAGTTAATGGCTTTGGAGGGCTATGCAGCCTATGCCCCCCTCTAAAATTTTCAAAGTTTACCTTTTTGTTATAGGATTTCTAGGGACTAGGGCCGTTCCAAGTGTTCTCGGAACACGTGGGGGTGGTCCCGTCATTGTGGGATTAACCCCTTGGCCTTCTCGGATATCCAGGATAATGTGGGCGTGATCTCCTCATGATAAGGAGCTCTTCATGGAGCTTGGATAACGGGCCCTGCTGGGCATAGGGAGATAATGTGGGCCCTTGATCTTTTGGGCTTTGGAGTTTGCTGACCCTAGCTGGTGGTTCGGGTGGCCCAAATCCCTAACAACATTGTTTGATTGTTTGTTCACCTTGTGTGAAATCGAAGTTCACACTGTTCATAAGCGGTCATATACAAAAAAAGATGATCATGAGGCTCTGCTTATTACGTTATTCCCGAGTATATTAATGAGAGTATGTATCAATTTTTTTTAATTTTTTTTTTTTAAAATCAGTGATAAACCAAGTATATTGATAATAGAAGTCATTTTCTGTGATAAAATTTTTGATAATTTATTTTAAATGAATGGTCATAATTTGAAAATTAGGATATTACGCCCGTATAAATCGTATCAACTCCACTTTAAGAACTAAATTAAGTTTTGCCCTTCTTTAGGGTACGTTTGAGATTGTGATTTTATAGACAATAAGTGCGATTTTAATCAAATTGCAAAAACTGAATTATTTGGGAATTGCGATTTTAAAAAATTGTGATTTGAAAACGCAGAAAATCTGCGATTTCAAATCGCAGGTAAGAGGTGATTTTTTGAAAACGCAGAATTTTAAAAGGCTAAACTGCGATTTTAAATGCCAAACTGCGATTTTGCCAAACGCTTACCTACGTTTTTAAAAATCACGTTTTCAAATCGCACTTTTTAAAATCGTTATTTTTGAAATTACACTTTTTGAAATTGCAATCCCAAACAAACCCTTAGTTAAAAGGACGACAACGTCCGTACAGGGCCTGGCCCAAAAACGATCCACTCAAATTAGGCAACGTAGAATATTGATAGTGTCCCACATGGGTAAAATTCAATAAAATATTTTTATTAATAAGTCATTGTACTTAGCACAGTCATTGTCGAGCTCGATAACGTGAGCTTGTAACCAAGTGGGACATCAAAGTGGTTGAAAGTAATGGGGCGATCACAGGTCCGGGGTGAAATGCAATTTGGTTTATTCACCATATAGCGTGAGAGGTCTTAGATGCTGTGCACGCCCCCTGCCCTTGGGGTTTAAGGGCGCCCCCATCCACCTTGGGTGGGTAGCTTGCTCGAACTTTGGCTTTACAGCTGCGGGCCACAAATCAGTTGATATTCATCTCAGCGTGCTGCCTGGGATCTCCTGCTACAACACAACCACTTTTTTATTTTTTTTTAAAAATATATATAATATCGAAATGTGGTAGCAAATTGATTCTAGGAAATTTTCTTAATGGTCTCTTTTACAAATACCTATTGCAAACGAGCTAAAATGGTTGTCAGTCCGCCACCAACAAAAAAAAAAAAGAAGGTATTTGAGAAAACTTTTGTTACACTGCCAATAACATGACAAGTTTTAGCTTCTGGCCATCGCTAATTATGTCACTTAGCAACCTTTTTTTATTGTTGACTGTCACTAGGTTTCTCACCTTTATCGGTGGTTAGCTTCTTGTCACGACTATCTTATTTTTATTAGAAACCGTCATAAAACTAGGGATGTTATCCGGGTAGGAGGCCTCTGCAAATATTTTGAAAAAAAATAAATAAACATGTGGCGGATGAGTATCTCAAAGCTTTAACTGTGGACCTTGCAAAACTTCTAATGTTTCGATATAGACCTCCCAAATCCATTCACAATTTGGATGCCAATGCATTATTATACAACAAAAAAGAAAATCCAAAACACTGTACAAAATATAAGCCCCTCCAAACTCTCCAAGAAATTAAGAAGAACAAAAACTCTCCAAACTCCTCTATGATCTCTCTCTCTCTCTCTCTCTCTCTCTCCCATCAATCAATAAAGTGGCACGATCGTGTCTCTGTATTAAATTTGGTCATCCAATCAACATATCCAGCAATTGTAGTTGACTAAATCACATGAAAACGCCTCACCCATGGAAAAGAAAAGCAGTCCCACCATCAATGAAGTCGGCAAAAGTCGTTTCTATATATCTAGGCACGAAAATCTCCTGAAACTTTATCCCTCTTCTGATTGGATCCCAAGAAAACAAAAGAGAAAAAAACAAAGAAAATTTAGGACTTTGATATAGATTTTGTGCAGTAATATCGACTAAATTTAGGTGTTAAAAATCTCTTAACTTAAGTTAATCTTACAAAGAAATAAAGAAAGACATAATTTCTGCTACCTCTATTCATGCAACATTAACCCTGTTTGAGACCAATTAGGGGCTAAATTTTGTATTTCAGGATATACATGCGCTTCACGTGAGGAAATCCATCAATTAGAACGGAAAATATGAAGATTTCTTTTAACTCCAACCGCAAGGATGTTTAGTGGCAATTTGCAAAAGACATTGACGTATAATTACCCCTAATTATAAGGAGGTAACTAATTATTTACAATAAAAAAAAAGTTACAAACTATACAAGACTCTTCTTTACATTATAAGAAGATTAGAGGTATCTACCATTATATTCAAATGATGATATCTTCATTACAGATGGGAAATCAAGCATCATGAATTCTACATTACTGGGTGAGTGGGTCAAAATGGAGAACCAATTGGAGCAGTAAGCCCAAGGTACCGCATTATCCTAAGCCGCCGAACCTTCTTATTAGCCGATGTCATTGGAAATGTCACTTCCTGCAAATGAATGTAATTAAACTGTTAATGTAGCAAGTAAGAAGTGCTTTACCACAACCATTCTGTTGATGGCAGCTCACATCAAAGTGTAGTTTACGCTTTCGCTCCCTCTTGCCCCTCCCTCTTTCAAGGAAATCATCATCTGCTCTGCTTGAGATTGATGAAGTCCATTTATCTGTTTGAAGCAGAAGCAGAAGCAGAATTTAAACTGGAAGGGAGAAACAAAGGGAGTAGACATAGTGCCACAAAAATGACGATTTTTCTAAGTTAAAAAGACATAACTGATTTATAGACCTTACCTTACATCTGCGCCTATATAGAATTATACCAAATAGAAACCAAGGCTTTAGGATCTAGAGGATGCTTAGAATATGCAGTTTTAAGGCTTAAAAAACATGTTAAACTCACAATGATGCGTTCCTAAAAGCCAAATTTTAGCTAACTACCCGCTTTAGGATACATATACACATCTTAAGTCACCCCGGGCCCTAAGATAAGAAAATCCATTTTAGTTATAACCCTGTACTCAAAAACTAGAGCTCATGGTGATCTGTGATTCGAGAAAGATTAGAATAATTGATTCGTCGAAGACTACCTGCCATCATTGTAAAAGGAATGCTGCTGTTACTCTGTAAACTTTAAGATTAAGGAGACAACATTGAAAACTTAAAAAGGTGTCTACAATACACATCAGATGCAAGAACAAAAAAGTGAGACAATTCCTTTACACCAAAGAGGCTATCCCCTTTGCCAATTCCACCTGATAGTAGTACAGATTTAAGATCCGCATGAAGAGCACATGTTTGGCCATATGGGTACAGTTAACCTTATTTGATAATGGTAATTCTATTTGACTTTCCAGAGAAAATGTGAACTAAGCTATGTTAAAAAAATAAAAAAATAAAAGATTGTGATACGATTTCCCATATTAACCATAAGACTTCCCTGTATCTCTTTTTGGCTTTCAACGGATTTGTTTGAGAATATGAAATCTTAAGGCAGAGTACAAATTAAAGTACATACCAGAGAACTCATCTTGTTGATCAGAGTGATTGGGCCCATAGGGGCTTTTACACAACTCTCTGCATGAACTCAGATATTCTTTCCTTTGTAGGGCCTGCAATTAGGATAGAATACAAGAGAATGCAATGTTGAGTTGGCAGATAGCACAAAAAATACGAAATTATAAAGCATAGGGCATTTTTGCTAAATATCAGTTTACTTGTTTTAGAGCATCTTGAAAATCTTCCATAGGGTTACAGCTCCTTTCTTGGAAGCACTGGAACAAAAAACACACAGGATCTTAGGCATAGATTAGAAAATTAACATTAATCAGAATATATTTTGATAGGCACAATTAAAATAGCTTTAGATGGGGGGATATGCTTTTCCCACAGCTCTACATATTGAAATTTTTGCTCCAGTACAATCAATGCTGCAACATTGTTGCCATCAATCAGCATATCTCAATCATACACTACATTTAGAAAAGTTCCATTGTTGCTCCCATCCAAAACCACCCCCAAAGAGAAAACCCCCTGCAACAGGTGATTTGCATTACAGCACCTGCTCATTCATCGAAACAATGCAGTTGATGAAAGATTGGCAATTGCTATCATATCACAGGAAGGTGAAAAAGTGAGAGACAAAAAAAAGGCAGACAGACTGAACTATGTTATGGTGTCTGGGGCACAGTTAACAAGAATCAATATCAACACAGGAACTTATGAAGAGATAACAATTGAGCTTGTTAGTGATTTATCAGAGTAACTGCACTCACATCCTCAAGCTCAGAAAGATCTCTGGCAGGGTCAAGCCAAGCACTGTAAATCATAAATTTATTCATCAGCCCATAAGACAAAGAGAACAAGCAGATTCTTAAATTTTCTGAGTCAAAAGATATGCACCAATATTAGCATAAAAGGTTAGAAATTTTACATGTCATGACTTCCATAAAACTCTACTAAGACATGTCCATCAGTATCCTGGTTCCTTGAGTCAGCTAGATTGGATCTTTCACCCATGATCTGAAAATGCAAGTCAACTTTTTGTTAATCTATAAGCCCTGGCTTTTGGAATGAAACTAAAGAGATCTGATTCATTTGATGGGTTAAATATCTTATCTTACCTTAAGTTATTTTAGACATCAACCGTTCTGTTCACAAGTCAGGTCATAAACTATTTAAAGGGATGACTCTCAAACAGGATTGAACACAAGAATTCTGCTTTTGGTTCGAAAAGTGACAGATACCATTTTTGTAGTTAAAAAAACAATCATCTGCTTAGATCCAGCATAACCCAACTGTATAACATGTTTCCTTTCAGCCTATAAAGTTTAATATATAAGATGTCACCAAAACTCCAATCTCCAAAACTTCTTGATGAGGAATTAAACACTGTTTTTGAGATATGACAGAAATGCAGACTTCAAAGATTTAAGTTTGAAACACGTACTTATCAAAAATCATCTGAATCATCTGAATGCATAACACGCTTTCAGAAATCATCTGAATGGACATGTCTTGCAAAGATTCCAGGGGGCAAAAAGGATATTTTATGTGACACTTTAGATGAAGTAGCCCATAATTCACTTTCATAAATATAACCAGGGTATCCGGGGCTTCGCCCCAACGTTCCTTAAATCAAACTAGAGAGAGAAAATATAACATGTATGTAAAAGAAAAAAAATAGAAAAATAAGAAGGGCGCCACAAGACGACAACAGTAACATACCTCAGCAGGCCACCACATTTGGCAAGCTGTTTTAGCCCACACAATACTTCCTGGTGTTATGTGAAAGCCGTTGCTTTCTGTAACCTGTGATTTTTTGGGGGTACTTTCCAATGACCTTGCACTATCACTTGTTTGTTCACTGACATTTCTATATAAAGGAAAAGACAATCAGTGTAATATAAAAGCGTTCAAACTGATGATATCTTGTATGACCATGGCATGAATATATGCTGGACAAACCTATCACTGCAGTAGTCAAAAAGTTCATTTTGGGCTACTGTTTCCACTTCTATGACTGGAGTTTTATAGAAATTGGATGAGAATCGCAGTCCTCTAGTGTGTGACTTGCTGCACCGAATCAGAGAATGCTCAGGCATTTTTTTTCCTTCAGCATTTCTGCCATGCAAACTATTTAAGGTGACATTGGATGATCCAACTTCACCAAAGGATGACCCCTGTAAGGAACCTGTGGACAAATATTGTTCCAGAAAAAAGTTAATCAAATAGCATAATATTTTGAAACTTCATAACAAAGTAATTCATTCCTGAGACAGCTGCAGTAAAGTTGAACATATGAGACAGCAATGATGACATACAGTTAGAAAACTAAAGTAGTGTTGCAAACTTAGATAATCCTTAAAAATCCATAAAGTACTCAAAGCAATAGCTTAAGTATCATCCTCTCAATTTTTCCACTAACAGAGACGCATAAACAAGGCATCAAAGACTTTCTTTTTATAAGGCAGTCCCTTTGTTCTCCGACTCAATTAGAAAACATGCATAAGTTGACTGTAGCATCAATGCGTTTAAGCAAAACAAAAGCAACCTACAAATCCACATTGAGTATCACTTGTTCCTTCCATCAAGAAGCAAAAAGAGTATATTCAAATTTGGTATATGGAATATAATCAATCTATTCAAACCCATAAACAGTAATACTACATGTAATGGGCAGCAATTATACTTCTCGCCGTACAATTCATTAACCTTCAACACGCATAAAAAATCCACCAGATTAAAGTAAGTATCAGGAGGCTATGAAGAAAAAGCATAAGCCCCTCAAATCAGCCTTATAAGTATCTTCAAACAAGGACAGAATTAAGGAATTTCTGAGTTGCCAATGCCAAGGTATATGGGCTAAGTCCTAAAGGACACAACAATGCCAGAAAAAGAGATCTCGCTTCCTTACAATAGAGAACATCACATAGGAAATTCACTGAGCAACACAGATTGCTACAAATCCTACGCATACCCTCAGAAGATCTAGTTCAGAACAAAAATCAATGCGAATTCAGAACAAAACTAAAGCTTTATGCGAATAAAAGTTATATCACTTGGAAAAGAAATGAGATTTACTTTAATAGGATCGAAAATTCAGCTGAATTCAATGCCACAAAAGCAATGACAACTTCCAAGAACAGCCCAAGCAATTCACAAAAGCTGAGATATAACTTTCATTCCATAAAACCAAATGACCAATTCAGTTCCCAATAAAGGAAAGGATAATGCGATATACATTGGCACAGAGAAAATCCCAAAACCAAGGAATTTGATTTCCAATCACATCATCAATGAAAACTGAAAACAAAACACACCCACACACAAACCTGAATTGGGGAGAGGAAAGGAATAGAAGAAGGAGAAGTCAGAGCGGCGTTTGGGTTTTGAGCTTCTGGGCTGTTGAGAATATTTCTTGGGTATATTATCAATTATATGCTCTGCTTTCTCTGCATTCCTTTTCTTCTTCTTCCCCATTGCTAAACAGCAAAATTCAGAGAGAAAGAGAGAGAGAGAGAGAAAGAGAGAGAGAGAGGAACCCTAAACAAAGGAAGAGGAAATCTGCATACTTTGAACCTCAAAAAGAACTCTTGGGGTTACAAATTACAATGGGCCAAACCTTCGATCACTCTGTTCTTTTCGCTCTGTAACGCTTTTGGGTCCTCTACTACTCTTCCAACCAAACAAACTCTGAATTTCAACATGACTCTTGGATATTTGATTATCTGCCATCACTTGCAAATATAATATATGTGATTTTTCCTAGAGTGTGGAGTACAAGAACTATTATCATAAAACGTTCCAAAAAGTGTCATGGCTACAAAAAAGAGAATTACATTAATTTTATAACTTGTTTGCTATTTGTCTACAAGAGTAGACTTTGGTTAGCGATTCAGACGATAAGATTGAAAATACTGTTGACTGTTGAGATTGTTTTGGAAATGGATTTGGGTCGGCCCGTCAGGTCCATTTAGCTGTAATGAATTACGTAATGGGCAACTAAAATGAGAGTCAAATACTCCATCGGCCACCTGTTCGAGGAGGTGGATGCTGCACTTGTTCGGGGAGGCAAGAACAGAGATGTTTGCCAACAAGTTCAGGCTTGGCTTCAGCTCGTTTTATTTATTAAAATGAGCAAAGTTTGGATAAAAATTTAGACTCGTTTGAATTTATATAAACTTTGCTCGAATTGTGTAAGCTCAAATAACTTTATTTTTATTGTTTTATAATATTATTGTTAACTTTATAACGAGAACATGTTACTATTTTAAAAAGATTTTTTAAAAATAAAATTCTTCATAATATAATAAATATAGCTTGAATTATTATAATAATAAATTTTGACATAAATATATGTATATTTGTATGCATATGAGTGAGTTTATGTATAGGTCTATTTGTGTGTGTAATGAATGTATATTCTTACTATAAGATAAACATATAAACTCAATATTAGATCGTTTAAAATTTAAGTTGATTTATTTAATTATTCAAATAATAAATCTTAACAATAATTAAATAATTACTAATTAGTATAATTTTTTTTTTAAGAAAAACAAAATTAAACAATCACGACATTTATTATATATATAGAATAAATAAGTTAATTGAATAGCTCACGAACAAATTCGAGCTCGTTCAAAAAATAAATGAACAGAATTTGAATAAATTATGTAACTTGGTGATAAGCATAAGCTTGGGTCATAACATTTGTCATTAGAGTAGATAATTTTCAAATGCATATTAATAAACTGCGTATGAGTAATTTCCCTAATATCCAATTTGGAGGATTGTTTTTTTTTTTTTGTTAAATAACATTTTAATGTTTCTTTGACAGGAAAATCAAGTGCTAAATATCTTAATCTTGGTAACATTCCTATCAGGTCGGTCGGGTGCAAACAACTCCTTAGAGCATTCTCATCCGGCTCTTTATTTTTATCCTCAAAGTAGGGAGTAAAATCAGTTTTCCCTACTTTAGAGAGCTACTTTTTCTAAACACCTACATCCGGCTCCCTACTTTAGGGATCCACTTTAACTTTTTCATTTAAATATTAATATTTTTAAAAAGGGGAAAACAAATAAAATTGAAAAAATTAAAAAATTAGGAGAGAGAAACTAATATTTTATTATAAAAAAGAAGAGTAGGGAGTGAAATGGCCCCCTACTAGTAGGGAGCCATTTTATGCTCCCTACTTTTTTCTCAAAGTAGGGAGCCGGATGTGAGCAATAAAATGGTGAAAAATTCATTTTGGCTCCCTACTATAAGGATATCCCTATTAATAACAGGGAGCCGGATGAGAATGCTCTTAGAGAAGTTCCCGTCGTTAAAAAAAACAAAACAGTTTTTGTTTTGTTTTACTTTTTTTCTTCTTTTCGTTGTGTAATGGGTTTAATATGAATGGGTTTTTAATAGATGAGTTGTTGGGCTCTTAGCCCATTTGTAATGAGTAGATTAGTTCTTAGAGAATGGGTTGTTGGGCAGTTAGCCCATTTGTAATGAGTGGCTTTTAAAAAAATAAAAAATAAAATTCAAACCCGGAAAAAGGGAAATGTAATGAGTGGGTTAGTTCATTGGGTTTTTTTTTTTTTTTTTTTTTTTTTTTTTTTTTTTTTTTTTTTTTCTAAGAAGTTCATTGGTTAGATATGATAGGATTAGTTGTCTTTTGTAATTCAGATATAAAAGGCCCAAAGGCATCAAAATAAACAAGTTAATTTCCTTCTTCTCACTTACAAATAATAATAATAATAATAAATTCCCTTTTCTCTATTAATTCTTTTTCTTCTTGGAGAGTGACTTCTCGAAACAACTACTACCTACATACATACATACATACATACATTCATTCCATCCTTCAATTCATCTTTTCATCATCCACACAATTAATCACCAGATTACATTCATCAACATCAATCCAAAACCTAATCACAACCAACATCCGTTCAATCTTTAAGAAAAGTCCTTTACACTTTGGTATACCTCAACCCAATGATACCATCATAATTCCAATATTTTACTAGTTAAAATCAATTTTTGTTTTGTTTGGTAAGTTAGTTAAAATCAATATTAAACATGCTGTGTATGCTAAATTAACAAGTTAGGTAAAAAATTTGGAATTAGAGTCTATGCGTATTGCATGCTAGATGCAACGTGGTACAATGGGTTGCATAATTAACAAATACAAAACTCTAAATTCTTCTTAAAACTAAGAACAAAATCAATGATTTGAGGCAAAATAAGGAAAAAAAAAAAAAACTCATCATTTGAGTGTTTCTTATTGAAAACTAAAAAAAGAAGGTAGACATATATAAATAAAATGAAATTGCTGAATCGTGTTCCAATGAACAAAAATCCCATTCGAATGAGATGTTGTGATGAACTCCTCGGTACGTGGATGGAGCAAAACAACGACCTAATAATACCAGTTAGATGCCCTATGGATTATCACTCCAAATTCTATCTGCAGGTCGCAAGCCAGTTAATAACCAAGAGCTTCAATTTCAAACCATGTGCTGGTGGCCACGTTGAAATTAGACAAACTAGTATTGGAAAACCAAACCTTTTACACTTCGCATGGGCAGGTCCTCTCCACGTACAGTGAAAATCCTATGCACAAAACGTTCGGTTGTGGTGAACTATAGACCGCTCGCACGTTTAGGGGTGGAGCCAAGCGAGGGCTTGGCGTAGTAGGCTTCCTAAATTTTAGAATTCTCTCTTTTTTTTTTTTTTCTTTTTTTTTATATAAGATATACTTTTAAAATTTAATTTTGACCCGCCAATATTTTTTTAAAATTTTGTTCATCCCGAAACCTAAAATTAATTCTAGTTCAGTAAATGCGGACGTTGTTAATTGAATATATATAAAAGGCAGTTGTCATCTTCTAAAGCACTGATAATGATAATGAGTTTGTAGAAAACTAGTAGCAAAATACTAAATAGAATTGCCTCCCTTTCCCAAAAACTGACACATGTATGTAAACAACCCCAATCCATTGAATGACACACATGTAAGAAAAACCAATTTTCCGCATGGTTCCAGTTAAAAGTCAGTCGAGGATTCCTGGTGGAACTTACGTCGAACCCGATTTTCCGCATGGTTCGCCTTGATAGTCGCGTTTCAGGCTCTATAAATACCATTCCAAGTTCATAAGATCAGCACCACAAAACCCAACGCATTCATCAAGATTAACAAGTCTACGTACAACAATGATGAAAACCCAGCTTGCACTCTTCGGCCTTGCCTTGGCCTTCTGTTTCCTATCAGGTATGTCTTTGTTTCTACTTATATTACTTACTTAACACCATATTGCTTTCATTAACTGACATTCTGCTAGCTCTCTTTGGGGGAAATCTGGAATCGCAGGTTTGGGGGGAAGAGATTTTGGGTGAAATGAAAATTTTCCGCCTGGTTGAGAGTAATGTTTGGCTGAATGAGGTTTTTTTTTTTTTTTTTTTTTTAAATAAAAAGATGCCACGTAAGCAACAGTCGGGTAAAAGTAAACAAGCTCTGATTGGCATAAGCCCAGGCTGAATGAACAGTAATTCAGCCTGGGCAAGAATGAGGGTAAAACAAAAAAAAACAAAACAAAAAAAATCACTGTTCTTGGGCCCATGAACAGTAAAAGTTACTGTTTATGTGCCTCGGCTGAAATACTATTCATTTCAGCCCAGGCTGTCTTCTATAATTACCCAAAGTCAACATTGAGTCGAGAGTATATCATTACTCTTATTTTTGAGTCTTAACTTTCTAAAAGCATCTCCAGCAATACTATCTAAAATAACTAGTAAAAAAGTACAAATTTTTATTTTAGCTACTGCTTTTTAGATATATACTCCAACAAATTCTCTATTCTACTCTCTATTTTATTTAAATATTATTTTTTAAAGGTTTTTTTAATATATTTTTATTTCTTTTTCTTTTATCTTTATCTCTATATTTTTCTTTCTCTTCTCACTTATTCTCCCCCTCTCGCCAACGTACAGAGATCCCCCTCTTCTTCTTCTTCTTCTTCTCTTTTTCTTTCTTTTTTTTCCTTCCTCTCTCTTCTTCTCTCTCACCCACGATTTCCTTTTCCTGAAATTTTCCTCTACTCTTAAACTCACTCTCCCACTCAGCCCATTTCTCTCTCTAAAACCATTTTCTCACTCTAAGATTTTCACCCACAAATCACCACCAAATTACCCAAACCACAGAACAACCACCAAATCTCCCACTGTGTGTGTTGCTCTGTTTCGTGTATTTGCAATGGAAGTGTTTGTGTGAAAGAAAACAAAGAGGTGGGTCTTCAACTACACAAGTATGGCAGTGGGTTTGGTTGTTTTGCAGTGAGAGAGGAAGAATCGGTGAGATGGAGAAGGTTGTTGTGCAATCGGTGAGCAGGTGAAGGGAGGGGTTGGGTCTGCTGAAGATTTTATTTTTGTTTGGGTGGAGGAAGAAGAGAACGACGGAGAGTCAGGGAGGGAGAGGAATAGGGAGAGAAAAAAAGAAAAGATAAAAAGGGAAAGGGAAAAAACAATAAAAAATTATTTATAGTGTCAACAGTAAATATGTAGATGGTGTTATTTACTGTAGACACTATAAGGAAAAAATCTATTTTACCTAATCTGCTGGAGAGGAAAAAATAACCCATATTAGCTAAAATTAGCTATTATGTATGATTTAGCTACACTCTTATCACAAGTTAACCATTCATTATTATTATTTTTTTAATTCTTTTTGTCTTCTTGAACATAATGTCACTTTTTTATTAAATTTTTTTAATTAAAAAGAAAACCTAAACAAAAATAAAAAATAAAAAAATTGGGGTAGTGAAACTACTTCTATAGCCAACCTTGGGGTAGCCAAATCACCTTACGTCCATTGGCATAAGCTAAATAGAGGTAAAAAATTTTGTTAAGTGATCATTCAATTCATGTCACATCAGTTGACATGTCGTAAATATAACATAATAAATGTGAAGTGTAACATTACTTTTTTAATAAATAAATAAAAAAAAACCCAACTTAATTAATAGAATCATTAATGTAAAATTAGTTGGGCTATTCAGGGAAGACTAAAAGCACCATAGCTAGAAGCCATTACCACCTCATGCCTCGATTAGTTGACTTCAACAAAAAAATAGCTTGCCATTTCAAAGAAAGCGAGCTAGCTTTGATCCCTCTTAGCTTACGGCCGTAATAATATTTATTGAGCTTGATAAAGTTAACATTATGGGCGTAATAATTAAATCTAATTCATCCTTAGATTAATTTGATCATAGTAATACAATAGTCAAACAATCTTCTAGTGCGAATCAGGGCGGCCATTATTCATGATTTTTTTTCCCTAAGCATGGTAGTTATACAATATTAATAAAGTGACATGGTCTCCTCTATCTATATACCACAACACTAGCCTCGCGGATTAGGTGCTACCATGGTCACGCCCATATAAGATAGATACAATTGACTTCTTCCTCCAAACCTTTTAATTAGAAGAAGAAGAAAAAAAAAAAAACCACCTATATATTCCCAATGTTAATCCAAAGTTATAGAACCGTGGGATAGTATTACTTTTTGTACACAACTTATACATCTGTATTATTAACTATATAAGAAATGAGTCATGAATATCATTTTCAAAAATCATATAATTAAAAAAAAGAAGAAGGGTATTTCGTCTCCCCTTCCGAATTGAGGTTTTAGGCATATTCAATTTTACAAGCCCCCAAAAGTATAAATGATATTAATTTTGTTTTGCCCCCCACTCTAAATTTAGGGGGCCATCCTTGACCGTAGATACGCGCGGTAGTACTTCATATGTATTCACATACATACACCTACTTCTTTTATTGCCAGGACTTTTCACATTTCATAAGCTCTATACAAACGGCACCGTACTCTGGTTGGCCTCTATATATACATATCCATCCCTTAATCGAACAAAAACATCAAATCACAAGCATTCGCAATGAGAACTCGGATACTCTTCGGCCATACCTTGGCCTTTCTTTTCATCTATGGTAATTTTGTTCTTTCCTTCTTGTCAATGATATTCTTCTTTTTTGTGTGCTTTTCTTTCCATATATAGAATAACTCATAATTGAATCCTAGCTATTGCACAAAAATCCATAAATTTCCTCCCCATCTTGACACAAACTCTAATTTGCAAAATCATTCTCCATTAACACAGCTACAACCCATTTATTTATGCGATAATAAGTTGCTTTCTTTGTTCCATGCAAGATATCATTTTATTTTTCACCTTCGAAGTGGTGACAAGGAGTTTGGTTCATGTTGTGTTCATATGTGCAGGTGCTCACTCGGCTACAATAACTATCACAAACAATTGTCCATACACTATCTGGCCAGGAGACTTAACAGCGGCTCAGCAACCTCAATTATCAAACACTGGCTTTGAGCTAGCATCCAAAGCAACCACATCACTGGATGTCCCAACTCCGTGGAACGGACGGTTTTGGGGCCGAACTGGATGCTCCACAGATGGCTCAGGAAAGTTTACTTGTGCTACTGCAGATTGTGGCTCGGGTCAGGTTGCATGCAATGGCAACGGTGCAGTCCCGCCGGCGTCTTTGGTAGAATTCAACATAGCAGCGAATGGTGGACAAGATTTCTATGATGTTAGCCTTGTAGACGGCTTCAACCTTCCTGTCTCGGTTGCCCCACAAGGCGGGAATGGCGATTGCCGGCCCTCAAGCTGCCCGGCAAATGTAAACGCTGTTTGCCCTGCAGAGCTGCAAGTAAAGGGGTCTGATGGGAGCGTGATTGCTTGCAAGAGCGCATGCACAGAGTTCAATCAACCACAATATTGTTGCACTGGTGCTAATAGTACCCCACAGACATGTCCACCCACAAACTATTCCATGATCTTCAAAAACCAATGCCCTCAAGCTTATAGCTATGCTTATGATGATCTTACTGGCACTTTTACCTGTTCTGGTGCACCTAACTATGTTATTACTTTCTGCCCTTGAATTTATGGACAGGAATTATGCATTCCTTTCCTCTATAGTAATAAAATAAGAAAACAATAAAAGTCATGGAAAAGGACACATGCTTGATTGTGTCAATGTAATAAACGCTTGAATGATAATAGCCAACAAATAATGTAAACTTCTTTTTATACTTATTTCGGAGCAAGTAGTATACTTGTGCTTATGACAAGAAGTATTTCTTCAGCTGCAATATATTTTCAGATGCTATTCATGTTGTATAGCGCGTACTTAATTGAGATTAAGATATGATCTTTAACCACCGATGTCCTTAAGCTTAATATTACTCGTAATAATGGCTGTAAGAGACTAAGAGGGGAAAAGAAAAAACAAGTGAGGGCTCAACAACTCATAGGTACTCCTTGTAATATTTTGAGGGTGTTGGGGATATAAAGTCATTTAAAAATTGATGTAGCAATCCATAAATAATAAAATAATTAAGCAAAAAGCTGGCTTATTAATTTTTCTTAGAGTAGTGCTAAAAATACTATAATTTTTACTACAAATTAAGTTATTACAAATTAACGTGACAATTCATTTTAGATATTACGCGTAGTGCTACTATATATATATATATATAATTTTGTTACAAAAATTTGATTTTAAATGCAATCATAATCAAATTCTGAAGAAAGAAAAAAAAAAAGAGGAAGGAAGGAAAGCAAAATTATATATTGAGTCCACCCTTATATATATATCACATTCTAGCTGTATGTGATCAGAAATAGAAAGATAAATGATCCCCCACATAATTAACTACAATTAATTTTTTTAACTCTTTTATACCATGTTGACACCTGACACTAGTTATAAAAAAATTGTAAAAAAGTTGTTAATAAGTGTAGCATTGCTCTAGGCCAAGGGTCTCATAGGCTAGATTTTGGGTTGTTATGGGTTTATAATGCTTTTTTTTATTTTAACTTGTTTCCAATATTGGTGGTTAACTAGGTTGTATTGCACCTAGCAACCAAAATTCATAAGAGTATGTAATATTACACGTACAACTCTTTTATGATTTGTTAATATGTGATTAAAGTCATATTATCCACAATTTTTTTTTTTTAATACTAGCCTGCCAATCCACCTTTTTTTTTTTTTTTTTTTTTAACAATAACCGATCCAATATATAGTAGATTAACAATGTCAATGCCATCGTGGTCATGATCACCATATATATAGTGAAATAATAATGAAATAAAAGTGATTTTTAACATTAGTACTCTTCCTCAAATGAGTAAATAAGAAACAAGTTGTATTAGATGAGCTTTGACCGATCCACTAATCTCCCATTAGCGTACGTGGATTATTTTGGTCCAAGTGAAATTTGATACCTGATCGACTAATCTCCCCTTCATCTTAAAAAGCTATGTCTAATGCTTCTTTCAGTTCTTTGTATTGAAATTGCCTGTCCACATCATTTAGTTAGGCCCTTACGCAATGCAAATTAGGTTTTGAGTTCCAACGATAGAATATAATCATCTCCATTTCAAAGAAAATATAAAAGATCTATTTTACCATCAGAATATAAGGTACGTACGGTACGTCCTAAAACTTGTAATGTCACACACACATATAAACAAAAAGAAAAGTTACTCTATTTTTTTAATATTTTTTGTTTATGTAGCACATTCACATCAATTTATTTATTTATTTTTTTTAAAAAAACAAAGCAAAACAAAAAATACACTACTTAAAAATGTCGAATAACATTTCTAGTATATAAAAGAAAATTACTGCAGGAATGTCACATATTTTACGTTTCAGAAAGGATAGACGAGGGACGTACGTACGGTACGTTCTAGAAGAAAACATTTTGGGTCCAGTCCAGCCCATCCAAGCCTTTATGCATGCGTACTAGAAATGTAGAATGTAGATTACTTGGTAGACCATTAACCCGACTTCCTACACTTTTTGAAATATATTTATCTTGAATAGAGAGTCGTCCGCATGCGCTCACTTTTGATTGGCATACCCTCACAAAGTGAGAATATAAGAAGACGTGTAGCATGTCCGCATATCTTCACTTTATGACGGTATGTCAATTTTTTTTCTTCTTTTTGTTTTTTTATTCCGCATGACCTCACTTTTGTGAGAGCATGAGAACGTCTATTTTTACTCAGATAAATATATTAAGCGGACGTGTAGCACGACTCATATTTATCTAGATTAAAACACGTTCAGTATTTTTACTATTTTAGATAATGAATTTGTTTTCCAGGTCTTTGATCTCACAGCTAAAAATTCTATATGTGCACGTAACGTTCGGTTGTGGTGAACAAAATTCAACGAAACAAAAAAGAGAAATGTCACTGTTAATCTCTTAGTATTCCCATCTTATATAGGGCATTATATTCACTTTTTTTTTTGTTAGGATATTGATTAAATGATTAAATTTATATCTTCCTATTAATTTAAAATTTTAGAATAAATAATAATTTAATATGGTATCAAAGTAAAAGTTTTGAGTTTAAATCTGTTTCTATCGATAAATGGTGATTAATAAGTTTATTTAAAAAAGAAAGAAACACTTAAAACAAGACAACAAAGAGAATATTAAGAAATAAACAACAAAAATACTGAGTAATAAGACTTATACAAGCAAGCCCTTACAGCTACGGAGCCTAAAAAATTGACAAGAAGTTTGTCGAAAACTAGAAGCAAAGTAGCAAATGGATTTGCCTGCCTTACCCAAAAGCTGACACATGTAAATAAGCCCAATCGATTGAATGGCATTTAGTCCGTCTCTCGCGGGTCTTTTGTCGATCGATGTTACGGTCGTCGCGACCCATTAATTACCAAATGGAAGACGCCAACCAGAACGTGAAGTCAATGAAGAACATTAATTCCTATTCACAAAAATAAAAGAAAAAAAAAACATTAATTCCTGTTGGAAATTGCGTCGAACCCAATTTTCGCGCATGGCTCGCGTTGAAAAGTCGTGTTTCAGGCTCTATAAAAACCACTCCCAAGTTCATAAGATTAGCACCACAATACCCAACCCTTTCATCAAGATCAAGTAGCTAGTATACTACAATGATGAAAAACCTTGCACTCTTCGGCCTTGCCTTGGCCTTCTGTTTCCTATCTGGTATATATCTCATCGATCGTCTAGTTATAATATATATCTTAGCAATTATTGCTTTTGTCAGTAACACTCCCTCTACTTTCTGCAAAATATACACGTACAGAAAACCCTTCACATATAAATGTTGTCATGTTGAAAACTAATGTGTTAATAATTTTCTTGCAAACTGATCGATCATCTTTCGATCAATCACCACACAGGTAGTTTAATTTTGCAACTTTCACCATTACACATACGAAATATATAAAGTCATGAAACCCACAAAGGTTGAAAGCTTCCATTGTTAGACTTATTTATTTAGCTTACATATATAAAACACATTTTAGTTTTTATGTTCTGAGCGTTCTCTCTTTTTCTCTCCCCATTGGTCCTTGAAGTGTATTTAAACATTAAAATTGTGCATCTCCTGCTTATTTTTTGCTTGCAAGGTTATTTACTTTAAATTATAATATTTTATCCTAACTCATTTGACATGTCAGTATCCATGTTAACACTGAGTAAAATTATAGATAAAGCCTTTAATGAATAGTTTTATGGGTGGTTCAGTATTAGAATTAAAAACCTACATCCATTATTAGGGTAGAGCATAATAAGACTATATTGTGCTCTTTATTGCTTGATATGATTGTGTACAAGATCATGCTCTATTTATAGAGCTTACAAATGATTTGAAAATTTATTGAAATCTAATATAATCCTAATCAAATCCTTTCATTTAGACTACCTACTATCATACACTTAAAATTGGAGGGTATTAACATTTTTTTTATTGACTGACATAGCTCCAATCACATACTAAAACATGTCAAGGCCGTCGCGTGTAATAATAGAGTCTAGCTAGATTGATGTTCCCTCGAATTGTTCATTGGATATTTGATCTATTTGTTATTCTATGTATGTATTATGTATGTATTGACCAAATTGTGATCTACAAATTGCACTCCCTCCCTAGTCCCTACCTGCCAAACCCGTTTATGTATTTTACAACATTCATGCATACTTTCATTTCATACGATCGAGTATTATGTATTCGTTTTGTTCTTCCAGAAGAAAACATTTTGGGTTATACTTACGTAGTACATACAGACATTACTAGGTAGACTTCCTACATTTTCTGAAATCTATTTATCTAGATGAAGTAGACATTTATATAAGTTACGTGAACAATATTACACGGTCCTAGACTTGTGCTGAAAGAGACATTTCCACCATGTCACAACATTAGAACACGAAATTTTTGAGGGAAAAGAAAGAAAAAGATTAGTCCAAAGTAAGATGGCCTTAAAGTCAGAGATGAGCTTATACAAACAAGCGCGGGAGTTGTAGAAAACTAGTAACAGAGCACTGAAAATAACCCCACTCCATTCAATGACATTAATTAAGTCCTCCTCTCGCGGGTCTTCAGTCGTGGTTGCAGTCGTGACCCATTACAGTACGCAAGACCATGACGGCTCTAGCCTTAGACTACAAGTCGCCGAAGGCTCTAATTGAATAAGAGGCTCTAAGCCTCTAATCCAATAAGATCGATCACTTATTTCTGATTCAATTAATATTAATTTAGCTAAAAAAATTATCTTCAAAATTATCTTCTTCTTTTTTTTTTTCACAAAAAAAAAAAATTTATTTTAAGTGTCTATTTTTTTAAAGTACTTATGTTTCGCTGAGCATTTTAACTATTAATTTTTATTTTTTCATTTAAAATGTTCTTTCTTTTTCTACTTTTTGTATTCTCAAAAAAGAGAGAACAAGATCGTAGAACATGTACGAGCCCCTTCTAATGGAAAAATAAGATTCAATGAAAATTTTGGGCATCTTTTTTTTTTATTATTAATATAACTAAAGATGTGTTGAGCTACAATGCTAAGCACTTTGCTGAGATATTTTGCTACAAAGCTACCTAAAATTAAAAAAATTAAAAAAAGCTACCTCAAATAGTTTTTAAACTATTTTGTTGAGGAGTCGGCTAGGCGTCCGCACAAGCGGATGCCTAGTGTCCGTTTTGAGTCGAAAAAAAAAAAAAATCTTTTTTTCTATTATAAAACAGGCTTAAACTTGTCCAATTCTCATTTTATTTTTTTCTAAGGTTATGAAATGGGGATGAAATAAGCCTGAACCTGTTTTTTGTTAAAAAAAAATATTTTTTCTTATTTTTATTGAGAATTGGACAAGTTTAAGCCTGTTTTATAATAGAAAAAAGCATTTTTTTATTTTTTATTTTTTTTTAAATAGGAAACGGACGCTGTCCGTCCGTCAAGACGGACGCCCAGCTCTACTCTTTGTTGAGTCCAATGTAAGTGTTCTAATGCCTCCAATATAGTAAAAAATTAATAAATACTTAAGGCCACCAATTAATAATTATACAATAAAGATCTTTCAAAAAAACCAAAAAAACCCTCTAATATGATAAAAAGTTAATAAATAATCTATAATTGAGGCCCGCAATTATAATAAAAGTAAATACTAATTGAAAGTCTCATTATCCATATTCATGAAAAGTCTTAACATCCATAAATACTTGAAAAGTCCTACGTGTTTACTCTTTTTGAAAGGATGTAAAGCATGCAAACTCAAAAAAGATGCACACGAGAATGTAAAGCAATATTTCTCTTTTAAAAGTCTCATTTTTACATTCGTGAAAGTTAAATGTGCATAACTTCTTCTCAAACGTCAATTTCAATTAAATGCGAAGATAATGAAAAGTCTTAGTCTCCATTGTACGTGCATAATTTTTTCTCCAACCTCAATTTCAATTAAATGCTTAGAAGAAAATGAAAAGTCTTAGTCTCCAATAGTCCAATGTATGTGCATAATTTTTCCTCCAACCTCAATTTCAATTAAATGCTTAGAAGAAGATGAAAAAGTCTTAGTCTCCATGTGCATAAATTTTTCTCCAACCTTAATTTCAATTAAATGCTTAAAAGAATATAAAAAGTCTTAGTCTTCAATGTACACGATTTTTTTCCAACATCCATTTGAATTAAATGTTTAGAATCTATTTGCATAAATTCTCATTATTTGTAATGTGCATAGCATATAGAATTACATCCTTATTGAGTCTTCAGCATCCAACATTTTATTTTATTTTGCATCCTATTCTAATATCTTAAAATTAATATTGATAAAATCCTACTTAAGATCAATNTTTTTTCCTCCAACCTCAATTTCAATTAAATGCTTAGAAGAAGATGAAAAAGTCTTAGTCTCCATGTGCATAAATTTTTCTCCAACCTTAATTTCAATTAAATGCTTAAAAGAATATAAAAAGTCTTAGTCTTCAATGTACACGATTTTTTTCCAACATCCATTTGAATTAAATGTTTAGAATCTATTTGCATAAATTCTCATTATTTGTAATGTGCATAGCATATAGAATTACATCCTTATTGAGTCTTCAGCATCCAACATTTTATTTTATTTTGCATCCTATTCTAATATCTTAAAATTAATATTGATAAAATCCTACTTAAGATCAATAATGTTACAATAAATATTAAATGAATAATCATATTATCAATTGAACATGAGATGTTAAAAAAACTTAAATATAAAAACTTAATTACTAATTTTGCAACCCAACAAAAATGAGAATAATGATTTTTAAATAAAAATATAATATAAACATTAAAATAAATATAATTTGATTAATATTTAATATAAAAAAAAATTGGTCTCACTTAAATTTATCGCCTTAGGCCTCAAAATCTATCGAATCAGCCCTGCACAAGTTCGATATAAATTTTCTACAAATTTAATTTGTAGGAATCCTTTAATTTAGTCTTTTTTTTTTTTTTTTTGAATGGAAAGGAGCGATTCTCATTGATAAATCGAATTAAGTACAACGCTCCTTTGAGACAACAAGCTCAACACTATCCGGAATATCTCCCTGTAGGAGCACTTCCTCCCCCATAGACAGTCCTAATTTAGCAAGACAATGAGCCACCTCATTACAATGGCGGCGAACATGAACAATCTCACAGGACACTAAATTAGACAACCAACCACGAGCTTCCTCAGTGATATGCCCATATCTACTCCAATGTGGAGCATCTGAATTTAAGGCCCTCACAATTTGGAGTGCATCCCCTTCAAGAATCACTCTATTAAAACTTAATTCATGACACAGCCGAGCAGCACGTAATGCAGCAGAGGCTTCAGCAATGTCGGGAGCAGAGGTGTTTCCTCTATGAGAATAATAAGAGTTCAGTACCTCACCCAAGTGATTTCGAGCAACAATCCCGATCCCCATTCTATTCCTCACTCCATCCCATGCGGCATCCCAATTCAGCTTGACAACACCAAAAGGAGGTGCACACCAGTGAGGGACGATTGAAGGAGTTACAAAAGAGGATGGAAAAGAAACAGAATTTGCACCTTGGAAAGCTTGCAATGATTCTGACGCAGACTGTACCAGAGACGACACTGAAGGAAGAGGATTACTAAATATATACGCATTCCGTCTAAACCAGATTTGTCTAGCCACCACCATGAAGAACTCCACCTCTGAGATTTCCAAACAGCCCATCATGTATTCCACAATTTTCGTAAAGTCAGCAGACTCGAAACTGCGCTTCTGTATCCTTCCTGGGCACATACTCCACACGGCCATAGCTGCTGGACAGCTCCAAAGAGCATGGCCAGTTGTCTCCTTTTCCACTCCACAGAGAGAGCATGTCGGGTCCAGCACAATTCGACGCTTGTACAGATTGGACTTGGTTGCCAATGCATTGGAACAAGACCTCCAAATGAAGACTTTGACCGCATTAGGAATATTCATTTTCCACACCTTCTTCCAAAGAATACTCTGTTGGCCTTGAAGGGAACTTTCACCCACCGAAGCATTTAGGAGCTGCTTATCTAAATGATACGCACTACGGACCGAAAACTCCCCTGAGGCTGTGTGGGGCCAGAAAGGCCTATCACAGGTTGCAAAGGAGCTAAGGGGGAGTTGACATACCACAGCACCTGTATTATCTCCAAACAGATCTCTCACTACTTGCGTTCGCCAGCCTGAAGACGACCAATCAATGAGTTCCGAGACCTTTGCATCTTCACTAAGACCCACATCAGATGACAGAGGTGGAGGAGCAGATATTCCTGGAATCCACTTATCTTTCCAGATTCGGATTTGTTCTCCATTACCCACCCTCCATTGAATCCCTTTCTGAAACAGATCCCTCGCCGAACAAATGCTCTTCCACACATATGATGGATTTCGGCCCACTGTGGCAGTGAGAAAAGATCTATTTCTATAATACTTTGCTCGAAGAATCTTGGCAGAGAGAGAGTCCGGGTGCTGTAAAATTCTCCAACACTGTTTAGCTAGCAAAGCTCGATTAAAAGACTCCAAATCACGAAACCCCAATCCACCTTGATTTTTAGCAAATCCCAACCTATCCCACTTCACCCAGTGAATACCTTTTTCCTTCTCAAACTGACTCCACCAGAATCTTTGTAGCATAGAATTGATTTCTCTGAGAAGCATTTTGGGGAGAAGAAAAATGCTCATAGTGTATGTAGGAATCGCTTGAGCCACGGCTTTAATAAGAATTTCTTTGCCGGCTTGTGAGAGGAACTTATTTCTCCAATTACTAATCCTGCACCAGATCCGGTCCTTGATTGACATGAAGGCTTGTCGTTTAGAGCGACCCACCATAGCTGGTAATCCCAAGTATTTCTCCAATGAATTTGTGGATCTAATTCCAGCTGCTGCCAGGATATGACTCTGAGTGAGAGTAGGGGTATTTCGGCTAAAAAAGATTGAGGTCTTCTCCCGATTTAATCGCTGACCTGAGGCACTTTCATATTTATCCAACAGCTGAATCAAATTATCCCATTCCACCATATTAGCCTTACAAAAAAGCAGACTATCATCTGCAAAGAAGAGATGGTTGAGACGCATCCTGCCCCGGGCTATTGGAACCCCTGTAAGACATCTGTCCCGCTCAGCTTGCATCAGCAAAGCACTAAAAGCCTCAGTACACAAAATAAAGAGATAGGGTGAAATAGGATCTCCCTGCCGAATCCCACAAGAAGGAGTAATATAACCAAAAGGGTCCCCGTTAATAAGAATAGAGTACGACACAGAGCTAAGACATTTCAGAATTTGTCTAATCCAGCTAGGCTGAAAACCCAACCGATTGGAAGCTGATCGTTTTTACTTGAAGGGATTCAATCCGTTTCTGTTCGCGCTTTATCCAAACCTTATGCCGATGCTTCTGCCTCTTCTTATTCCAGACAATAAGACATTTCTTACAATTTCCTAGCTTGGCCCATAAAGTATCTAAAGGATCACCCACAGAACCTATCGCAGCTCAAGCCTTTTTAACAACTTCAGAGCAAGCGTTATTCACCATCCAGGAAGCTTCAAACTTGAATTTTTCCACACTTAGGGAGATCCACAGGCTGCTCCTCTCCGCTCTGGATTAATAAAAGGGCAGTGGTCTGAGTTACTAGCAGCCAAAACACAAACATCAACCTCTCCAAAGAAGTCACACCAGAGAGAATTTGCAACTGGCCCTATCAAGGCGTTCCTGTGTAAAAGTGTCATCCTCATGGTTATTACTCCACGTGAATTTTGCACCATAATAACCCAAATCGCAGAAATTACATTCCTCCAGCGTGTCTTTGAAAGCCTCCATCTGACGAATGGGTCTTAATGCACCTCCCTGCTTCTCAGACTGAGTCACAATTTCGTTAAAGTCCCCCCACGCACAGCCACGGCTCCGGCGAGAGATGATGGAGATGTTTCAGCAAGCTCCATCCTTCCCCACGTCGATTTGTCTCAGGGTGCCCATAAAACCCAGTCAGTTTCCATACAAAGTCACTGCCACGTTCCTTTATACATGCTGAAATGTGTCTCAAAGAATAATTAGAAATATCAAGAAGTACAGAATCAGTCCAAAACATTGCAAGTCCACCACTACTGCCTAAAGAGTCCACAACAAATAATCCGTCGAAGCCCAATTTTGTTCGAAGGTAGGAAATTTTAGATCTATGAAGTTTCGTCTCCATAAGAAATAAAATTTTGGGTTGCTTATCCCTCACCAATTGGCAAAGGTTGCGAACTGTCCGGGGGTCCCAAGCCCCCGGCAGTTCCAACTCATGATTTTCATAATGAGCGGCGGGGCTGATCAACAGCCACCGCCACTCCCATTCCCAAATCCGCCTCAATAGCACCATCATGGAATCTCCGCTTCTGCTCCCGCCTCCTTATCAGAGAGAGGATCATTCAGATGAGACCCAGCACCTTCGGATTGCAATTTCCGCTTCCCCAGCCTTCCCTCAGGAACAGACACCAATTTCCCAGCATTACCTTGAGGATCGGGCTTGCCGCTTCCAGTGTTTAAGATTTGAAGGACTCCCCTTATTCCCTAACCTGGATAGAGAGGAAGGAGGCACCCCCTGAAGCTGGAGTGGAACAGTAGCTTCTGGCGACACCTGTTCACACGACCAGCCTTCAGCAGAAGCAATTTCATCCCGAAGCCCTAGGCAGGCTCGTTCAGGAAATTTCGAGAATAGTCTACGAGAGGAGCAGGGGATATTATTAGTACCAGTATGATTGGGCTGGGGCACTAAAGGTAAAAGGAACCTGGGCCGAAGAATTACTAAGGCCCACTATTGGGTCCATCTGTTGCTCCATCTGAGGTGACTGTGGCCCATCCTGATCTTCTAAAAAGAGGGCTGCCCCGTGATGAAGGGCCTTGAAGATTACAATCAAGCCCATTAAAAGAGCTAGAGATATCCGAGCCTATAGCTGAAGGGTGAGCTTGAATATTCCTTATTACTTCCTCCTCTCCCATAGTTACCGCAGGTGATGTAACGGCTAAACGCATCCTTCCACCATTCACGCCATCAGAAAACTGAAGCGTTCCGTGCGGAGAAGGAGGAGTTTTAATGCCCTCCCCAGGCGTTACCGGGGAGATAATGCTGTCGTTACGAGGCGACTTCCCCCTTTCACGTTCCAATTCTCAACTGCCGTACCAGAGTTCGCCGGACCTCTCTCGCGGCCGCCTACGTTTTCATGGCCGCCATCCACTCGCGCTGCCCCACCAGCTCCAGCAAACTCCCGCCCCTCAGGATCAGTTCTGTTCATTGTGCACGGCCCCAGCACCCCCTCTTCCATCCCAGTACCTCTTGGACGGTATCGCTTTCAGCCAGGGCCCCGTACTGAGATACTCCATCCTCCCCACTAACCCGACGACCATCCTTCTTCAGGCATCCCTTATACCCATGACGTATCAATCCACAGTGGTAGCAAAAATTTGGGATTTTCGATCTCATACTGAAAAGCTACCCAAACCGAAGTGGACTTGATTTTCAGCATCCGACCTCGGGATAAAGTTTGGACAAATCCAACAGGATTCGAACACGTAAAAATCCCCAAGCCACATCTTCAACCAGATCAACCTCCTCCACCTGCCCTACGGAGGAACCTATTTTGGTAGCCAACCGCAGAATTCATACAAGCTAAAGGTAGGTATACATACGAACCCAAAATGAAGCCTTATCGAATGCTAATTGGGTAGGTTGTAGAAGTCCGTTAAAGTCTTCCAACGCAAACAGATGCCCTTCAAATAGCCAAGGTCTGCCCTCCAAAACACTTGATTTATCCCAAATGTGTTGAAATTCAATTACAAAAAGATTCTCGCCAAGAACCTTAAAAGAGCACGTTCCAGTAAGCCTCCATCCTCGAAGGAGGGTAGACTTGATGAGCTCTTTACTCACCACTCGATCCGCAAGAAGCTTCCCCACCAAACAGAGCTGGCCTCTAGACACTGATTCAATAAGATCCTCCTCCTGGATAATAAGGTTCTCATTCTCTTCCTCCAAAAGAGAGAAGTTCTCCAATAAATTAGAAAGATCTGACGCCAAGGATCCCATACCAGGATGATTGAAAAGGACAAGAGGGAAATCGTACACTATTTCCCCCAGACAGCAAAAGACAGCCGAAGAAATTCTGCTTCCCAAACCTAGCCGGTCGGAAAATAGTTCTTCTACTCTAGAAAAACTAGGAAGAGAAAAAGGTCAAAATAGTTCGACAAAACACAAGTTTTAGTCTTTAATTAGTCTTTAAAAGTGCAGTATACACACATATATATTTTTTTATTTTGATATAAATTTCGGACAAACTGGCTCCTGCAACCCAACATTTAAAAATGTCATGTGTCAACCTTTAAGCATGTAAGAAATACATTCTTTCTTATTAATGCTATATTGCTATTAAAAAAAGTATGTGAGAAGCATATGAATAAAAAAAAAGTGTCTTCTTAAGGAACACATGTCCTTTTTTAAAGGTTGGATTGTACAAACTCCTACATCAGTTTGAAGTAAATTTTTGTCCTTTATGTTATAAAAACGAGAATTGTTGATACTATAATTTGAGAAATGCTTGTTGTCCAACTTTGATACATGTTTTTTTTTTTTTTTTTTTTTTTTTTAAAAAAAAGAGTTTCATTTTGCATTTGTGAGGCTTATCTTTGTCTTACATACACAAATTACATATATAGACAAGATGGAGAAAAAAGTTAGACAACAAGCATTTTCTTATAATTTTATCTAACATTCGTCCAATAATGCTGACGTGGCACTCACAACTAATATTGGATTAATTATTAATAAATAAAAAAAGAGAAATACTACTCAGTATTTTTCTGCAGTCCATCCATTCTTTTTTTGTCATGTTTTTAGTTTTTATTTAAAAAAAAAAATAATGCGAGAATTGCCACGTAAGATGAGAAGTGAGGATGGACAACAAAGAAAGAAAAGACTCATAAAAAAG
>FXXK01000083.1:534736-552912 GCA_900184695.1 Betula pendula | reverse complement strand
CTTAAACAATCTTAACCAAAATTATAAAATCCCCCTGTAGAAAAGTTAGGCTGATTTTCGTTAGCTGCATGCAGCTGGTCAACAATTGCAGGCCCGCCCAAGACGGCTATGAATGAAAGATAATATAAGTGTTTTGGCTTGAATACCAAAACAGGAAGGTATATATTCACTAATATATAGTGCTGTACAGTTGCAGTAAACCTATCCTGATAGATACAATCTAATTAAGCTTACAATTCAAAATTGAAGTAGGCGATAAACAACACATACAGATAACACCATCATATATCTATCAGGATAGGTTTACTGCAACTGTACAGCACTACATATATATATATATGTATTTGAGTTTTAAGTATTCTGATCTTGAATATTTGAACTAGGGGACATTATATCTAACAGTGGTGACCATGGGCCCCCTTAAAATGGAGTTACAAATGGAGTTTGAATTTTAGCTTTGGCACATGGCAGAAAACTATTGGTGGGCCTTGACCCCTTACAAATTTCAAAGCTAGCTTGGGTATCTAGTTACGTCGGATTCTCAATAATTTGTTCTATTGATCATATTTTTTTAAATGTCATTTTTTATTGATCATATTTTAAAAATTCATTTTTTTTTTTCATAATGTTCATATATATATATATATATTAATTTTATCTTTTCCTAAAGGTCTTTTTTTTTCAAAAAAAAAAAAAGAGAAAGAGAGAAGAAGAAGGCGTAGGAAAAAAGAAACAAGAAAAAAGAAAGAAGAGAGGAGACCGTGAGAGAGAAAGAGGAGATGATTATTTTATTAATTAAAATATAGATTAGTGAGCTACAGTGCTCAACAATTTCGACGAGCACTGTAGCAACTTAGCTAATTGTTGAATAATTTGCTGAGTCAGATGTGAAGTTTATTTTTTTTTTAAAAAAAATTTACTATAAGACTCAACAAAATAGCTATTATTTTGTTGAGCCCAATGTAAATGCTCTTATTTTGTTTACCAATACCGATACGTTGTGCCACATATGGGTCCAGATTTCTTCTCCAAGCAGCCAACTTCTATTATTATATATTATATATTATATATATATAATGAGAATTATGGGTAAAGTATAATCTATTTTATGTTTTTGTCTTTAATTAATGGTAATGAATTGCTGTTTCTAGAGATATTTAAAAATTTAAAATCCTCTAAAGTAAAGATGGTGACGATTAAGATGATAAAATTTGAAATATTTAATTAAGGATAATAATTAAAAATTTAAGAGCGCGCTTGCCATCACATTATTCTAAAAAAAATCAAAAAATTATATACTATGAAAAAAAAAAAAAGAAAAAAGAAAAGACAAGCTTAAGATATGTCAACATTGCGACAGATATGAAAAAATATATATAATAGAATCCTATGATCCCCAACCATTGTGTTAACTACTCAAATATGGAAAATATAATAATGAAATCGTGCAATATTAATAACTTGAGTAAACTCTTTGATTTTAGAAAAAACTCAATCTCACACGATTTTCATATCATAAATTATTTAGAAAGTAATTAGATACAAATTTTTTAGCATTCATGGAAGCCAGATCAACGAAAAAGTAAAACATTGATGACTTTGCAAACTATGGTTTCTTTCCAAATCCAGACCCTACTTTTCTTATTTGCAAACTATGGTTTCTTTCCAAATTCAGTCCCTAATTTTCTTGTAACTCTCCGTTTGTTAGCTTATTGGGTTATTCCAACTAAAAGCTTAAGGTTCAATGGCTAACAGAGCTCTCATCATCAACCTTCTTCTCTTGTGTTACTCTTTCGACCTTCTCTTCTCTTTTTTAGTTTAATGCAACCAAATGATAACCATGGAGATTGATTTATTTCAGGTGGACACTCGAATTTAATCTTCTACTACGAGAACAAATGCCGTTACCCTGTATGGCTTGCTACCAGGCCCTCAATTGGTGATTCTGATCCTGAGCGTGGTCCCGAAACTTTAGAGATATTCTCAATGCCTGATCAATGGACTGGTAGCATCTGGGCTAGGACCAAATGTAGCTTCAATGCCTCGTATTACTTTTCATGTGAAACAGGGGATTGTGGCTCTGGCATAAAAGAATGCCAATACCCACCACCCGCTTTACCGGTCACCCTTCTCAATTTCGAGATTAAGCTACCTGTCGTCTCCTATGAAATGAGCTTGAAACACGGCCACAATGTTCCCGTCCGGATCCGACCGGACGGCGGGTCTTTAGTCGGCGGGGCTGGGCCATGTCCTGTCGTAGATTGTGGTCAAGCTATAAGCGACGTGTGCCCGAGTCCTCTAGTGGCCAAGAACAAGGATGGACGGTATATTGGGTGTTATAGTGCGTGCGACGAGTTTAAGGATCCAAAATATTGTTGCACATGAGATTTTAGTAGCCCAGGGGCTTGCCAGCCTAACGACTACTCGAAGACCTTCAAGCGAGTGTGCCAACTAGCCCACACGTATCCAGGCGACAATGATCCTCCCACTTATAAATGGTCCGGGGCAACGAGGTACAACATAACCTTTTGTCCCATCTAAATTTGCCATCTCATGCCACAAATGGTTGTATCCAATGGGGTGCCTGCTTTTCAGCATTGTATTTTGGCAGAATATGAAATCCATGAAAAGGGATGTTGATGTTGCTGGGAATTATTACTATTTAAGAGAAAAATAAAACGGGAGAAATGAATTTACTTGCCCCCATGAACTATCCAAATTATCATTTGTGACTCGACTCCAAAAGCTAAGGATTGTGCCAACTACCCAAAAAAAAAAAAGAAGGTTATTGGAGTGATCAAGTGTGGATAAGTTCAAATAAAATGTCAATTTAAGGGAGCTAAGTGTATTTTTTCCAAAATAAAATGTAAAAGTTATATTGCAGTCTAGGACTCAAATGTTTTTCTATTGTTAATTAGGATGTTTTTCATTAAATCTTGTCAAAATTTTTAAAATACCCATATTTTTTTTTGAAAAAAAACAAATTATAAAAAAATTTCAAAGATTCAGGCGTAGATATTTTTGCAAATTCTATTAAATCCTTACCAACGCCTAAATCCTTGTAAGTTTTTTTCTTTTTAATTTTGTCCTTAAAAAATAATTGATATTTTAGAAATTTTGGTATCCATCCATTAAGATTTTACGAAAAATCTTGACGGAAGGAGTAAGTAAAAGAAATTAGAAGTTGAGGGTACAAAAGTGAAAACTTTTAAAGATTTGGAGCATGTTAAAAGGACTAAAATTCAAGGGGACAATCTAAAGTTTCCCTACTAGCTACTTTTTTTTTTTTTTTTTTCTGGAAAATGTCTTAAGACATGGCAACTACGTACACCATAACGTTGCATGATCTCTCTCTCTCTCTCTTACACCGCTAATGATAAAGAGCAGCCCAGGTTGATTCAACAGTGAATCAGCCTGGGCATGGATGAGAATTAAAAAAAAAAAAAAAAAATTAGGTTTTTTAATCATAGGACCCACCAAAGTTATTGTTTACATGCCTAAACTGATTCACTGTTGAATCAGCCTGGACTGACGTGAATCAGCCTGAACTGACGTGAATCAGTGCTCCTCTCACACAATTTCATTTTTTCTTTCCATCCGTGCTCAATATATGTATTTTACTAGTCCCCGCGCCTTAACTCAAAATTCTTCTTGACCAGTGAGGTAGAATATGCATAATATTTAATTGAAGCGAGAAAAAAAAAAAAAAAAAACTCCCGTAGAATTAAAGTTTTAAATCAAGGACTTTCCTTTGGTATTATGTCTCAAAATTAAAGCTTAACTAATGATTTAAATGTACGTTGTTGCAAGGGGACAAGGAAGCAAGCACACTTTTTTTGTTTTTGTTTTTGTTTTTTTTTTTTTGAGAAATTTTAGAAAACTTTCATAAACTTTCAGTCGTTTTAAAATGTTTTTCTTTGTTTAAAAACTTTTATTTTAGGCTACTGAACTTCTAATTTCCTTCACTTACTCGATCTCTACGTTAGGATTTTTCGTTAAATTCTATCAAAATTTACAAAATACCCATGTTTTTTTTTTTTTTAAATAAATTTCAAAAATTTATATATGGGTATTCTTACAAATTCCGTTAAATCCTAACTAACACCTAAATTCTTACAATTTTATTCATTTTTTTCCTTAAAAAATAATGGGTGTTTTAGAAATTTGGGCACCTCTTTATTAAGATTTAACGAAAAATCGTAACGGATAAAGACTAAGCGAAAGAAATTAAAAATTTAATAGCCTAAAATTAGAATTTCCTAAAATTTTCCCCACTAAAATACAAACTAAGAGTCTAATACCCAAGCAGCCCATCATTTATGCATGCGTACTAGACTGTAGATACAGGGATAACTAGGTAGACCGACTTCCTACATTTTCTGAAATCTATTTATATATCTAGATGGAGCAAGTGGACACATAAGTCACGTGGACTATTGTTTTCAAGCCACCAGGCCACAACATTAGAAATTTAGAAGAACACGTTCAGTTTTACCATATATTTTAGATAATGAATTTGTTTTCAAGTCTTTGATCTCAATTCCCTTTCATATATAGTTCGAGTTTAGTCTTTGCTTATGATCGAGCAGATCTTTTTGGGGGGAAAGAAATTAAGAAAAAGAAGTAACCTAGCAGATACCACTTGGCATGGGTATGTCTTTTCCACTGGTGAAAATTCTATGCACGTAAGTGAAATAAATTCAACGAAACAAAAAAAAATCCACAATCACTCATAAAAATCAAAGATGACCATTTAATTTGTAGAAAACAAGTAAATGGATTTGCCTCCCTTTCCCAAAAACTGACACATGTAATTGAATGACATTTAATTATCCTCATGTCGCGGGTCTTCAATTGAGGTAACAACGGTCGCGACCCATTACCAAATGGAAGACGCTGAATGTAGAACATTAATCCTGATGGAACTTACGTCGAACCCAATCTTCACGCATGGTTGGCCTTGAAAAGTCGCGTTTAAGGCTCTATATATACCACTCCAAAGTTCATCAGATTAGCACCACCACCACATTAATATATACCCAAACCCATTATTGCATCAAGATTACTACAATGGTGAAAAACCTTGCACTCTTCGGCCTTGCCTTGGCCTTCTGTTTCCTATCTGCAGGTATATCTCATTGTCTTGTTATAATATAATATGTTAGCAAATTGCATTTGTCGATCAGTAACTCCCCGGGCCCCTACTTTCTGCAAAATATACGTGCACGGAAAAACTTCACATATAAATGATATGTTTGTGGTGTACATACCATTACTCATTTACGCATACCTTAAAATTGTGTATCTCCTACTTATTTGTTGCATATATGCAAGCTATATACGTTAAATTATAATTTATCTTAAAAACTTAAGCTAATATGAAAAAATTGATTCTAATGAGTTGACCATTCTTCTAACAATTTATGTCATCCAGGTACTCTTGCGGCTCGAATAACTTTTACCAACAACTGTCCAACAACTATCTGGCCAGGAACTCTAACAGCGGACCAGAAACCTCAGCTATCAACTACTGGATTTGAGTTGGCATCCAAAGCATCCTCATCAATTGACGTCCAAGCTCCATGGAAAGGCCGGTTCTGGGCCCGAACACGATGCACCACGGACGCCTCAGGAAAGTTTGCTTGCGAAACTGCTGATTGTGCCTCTGGACAGGTTGCATGCAACGGCAATGGTGCAATCCCACCAGCATCTTTGGTAGAAATCAACATAGCAGAGAATAGTGGAAAAGATTTCTATGATGTTAGCCTTGTAGACGGCTTCAACATCCCTGTTTCGGTTGCCACACAAGGCGGGAACGGTGACTGCCAGCCCTCAAGTTGCCCGGTAGACATAAATACCGTTTGCCCAGCTGACCTTCAAATGAAAGGGTCTGATGGGAGCGTGATCGCTTGCAAGAGTGCATGCACAGCATTCAATGAGCCACAATACTGTTGCACCGGCGCTTTCGATAAACCAGAGACATGCCCACCCACAAACTATTCCTTGATCTTTGAGAACCAATGCCCTCAAGCTTATAGCTATGCGTATGATGATCAGAACAGCACTTTTACCTGCTCTGGTGCACCTAACTACGTTATCACTTTTTGCCCTTGAATTTACAGAGAGGAATTATGTGTTCCTTCTCTCTACATTAATAATTAAGAGAACAATAAGTGTCTTCATAGACAAAGGCACATGCATGATCATGTAATGAACTCTTGAATGATAGATAGCAAACGAATAATGCAAACTTTTTTCTATACTTATTTCAGAGCAACTATACTTGTGCTTGCGACAATAAATATTTCTTCAGCTGCTACATATTTTCAGATGCTATTCATGTTGTGTTGCCCTTGAGATTATAACAGATCGAAAACACAGTATTTGAGGAAAGTGATTCTATTAATCTGTGTAGAAATGAACTGATACAAACAGAACGTATTTATACATGAAATGAATTCAATAATTATACAAGTGTAACTAATCAGCTAACTAACTAACACAGCTGTCAATACAGCTGTGATATAAAACTTATATACGTGATAGATTAAGGCATGATTTTTAACGGCCAGTGTCCTTAAGCTTAATATAATTATTCTCAATAATGATGCTAGCTGTAAGAGGGGAAAAAAAAAAAATCAGGGCTCTGTAGCTCATAGGACTCTTGTAATATTATGAGTGATTATATATATGGATACTTCAACTTTTATTATAAAGTCAATCATTTACAAACCGATGATGTGGCAGTTCATAAGAGTGAAATATATACCTAAGCAAAATCTCTTACTTTTGTGATCAATTGCTTCTTGTTTGCTTTACAACCGGTGTACATAGGCTTCTATCATTCTTACATTTAGGCCTTCAAAGTTTACCAGAGGACTCACTCAAGATTATTATATCATACGCGCGTATTCGATTGACCATTTCGTTTCTTTTATGATCAGGGGTATATCTTCATATATATATATATATATATATATGCATGGTGGTATATTGACAACAAGTTATTTAAAGTTTTCGTATTTAAAATCTCTTTCTAGATTTTTTTATTTTTTTTTTAACGACGGAAATCTTTCTAAGGCATGGTCACTTTATGCACTCACTTTTGTCGGGAAAATTTTGGACGCGTACAAAGCGTCATCGCCACATGGATCAGATAAAACTCCGGCTTCGCTGGCAGGCGTAATCCTAAAAAATTTTTTACACATAAAAAAATTTAAACTTTAGATCTGATGGGATGCCACTAAGACCAAAACTCTTATTACATTTAAAAGATCTTTCTAGAAGTTTAATTTAATCAAAAGAAATAATTGCTTGTGCGATAACAAAAAAAAAAAAAGGTACAAAATGGGAATTTGAAAAATGCTGTTTAAACAATCTTAATCAAAATGACAAAATCCCCTCTTGAAAAGTTAGGTTGATTTTGTTTGCTGCAGCTGGTCAAATTTTGTGAGGACCATGACCCCTTATAATGGAGTTTGATTTTTAGCCTTGCCACATGGCAGAAGCTCATGGTGGACCTTGAACCCCTTAAGAATTTTTAAAGTTATGCTTTTAAAGTGGTGGGCTTTATAGAAATTTTCTTATATTTACTGTCCAAATTATTAACAATTCAAAAAACAAAATTGTTGATAATTGTTATTTTGATTAGTTACTTTCTAAATAAATTTGTGATATTACATGCTTTCAATTTGAGTTTTAAAAAAAGGCCAGGGTTCAGATTTAAAAGCTTGACATTAAGAAAAAGACGACGTCGTGTCTTCTCCTCCTGCTATAATTATTTTGTTTACCGATACGTTGTACTTGTGCCACATATGGGTCCAGATTTCTTCTACAAGCAGCCAACTTCTATAATTATTTTGTGTACTTTAATGAATAGCTTTATTATATATCTAATATATAATGAAAAACACTTGATGTTTCTAGAGATATTTAAAAAGAAAAATACTTGTTATTCATTTTTTTATTTTATATTTGTTCAAATCTTATTAAAAAAATTAAATAAAAAAAAATTGCCGAATCCCATTTCAATGAACAAAATTAAAAAAATAACAAAATTCTTTTGCATGGACGGAGCAAAAGAACCTAAAACATACCTAAACTTACCTAAATCACTGCTCTATATAATAACATCAAGAGCTTCAATTTCAAACCATGTGCAGGTCAGCAGGTGGCCACGTTGAAATCAGACAAACTAGTGTTGGAAAACCAAACCTTTACGTACCTCGCATGGGCAGGTCCTTTCCACACTGAAAATTCTATGCACATAACGTTCGGTTGTGGTGAACTATAGACCGATTGCACGTTTAGAGGTGCAGCCAAGCCAGGGCTTGGCGCTGTAGCCCTCTAAAATTTTAAAAATGAAAAAAAAAAAAAAAAAAGACAACAAGCATTTCTCATTTAAAAATCCTCTAAAGTAAAGAGGGTGACTATTAAGATGATAAAATTAATTTGAAATATTTAATTAAAGATAATATTTAAAAATTTGAAGGCTTACCATCACATCATCCTAAAAAATCCAAAAATTATATTCTAAGATTATTAAAATTTGTTTTATACAAAGTGAATAAGTGAAAAAGGAATTTTTTTTTTAAGAAAAAATAAAAAAAATCTTAAGATATATGGTCAACTTTCGACAGATATGAAAAAAAATATAATAGAATCCTAAGATCCCCCAACATTGTGTTAACTACTCAAATATGAGAAAATATAAAAAATCGGGCAATAATAACCTTGAGTAAACTCTTTGATTTTAGAAAAAACTCAATCTCACACGATTTTTCATATCATAAATTATTTAGAAAGTAATTAGATACAAATTTTCAGCATTCAGGAGCCAGATCAACGAAAAAGTAAAACATTATGACTCGCAAACTATGCTTTCTTTCCAAATCCGAGTCCCTTACTTTTCTTACTTGCAAACTATGCTTTCTTTCCAAATTCAGTCTACTTTTTTTAACTCTCCGCTTGTTCACTTATTGGGTTATTCCAACTAAAAGCTTAAGGTCATGGCTAACAGAGCTCTCATCATCAACCTTCTTCTCTTGTCGCTCCTTACAGGTTACTCTTTCGAGCCTTTTCTTCTTTTTTATAGTTTAATGCAATCAAACGATATCAGTTCGATCTGCATATAAATATCTCTTTCAGGTGGACGCTCTGATATAATCTTCAACTACGAGAACCAATGCAATTACACCGTATGGCTTTCTGCCAGTCCCTCAATCGGCGATGCTGATCCCGAGAGTGGTCCGGGAACTTTAGAGATATTCTCAATGCCTGATCAATGGATTGGTAGCATCTGGGCTAGGACCAAATGCAGCTTCAATGCATCGTATTACTTTTCATGTGAAACAGGGGATTGTGGTTCTGGCACACAAGATTGCCAATCCCCACCACCCACTTACCCGGTGACCCTTCTCAATTTCGACATTAAACAGCCTGCCGTCTCTTATGAAGTGAGCTTGAACCACGGCCACAACGTCCCCGTCCAGATCCGACCGGACGGCGGGTCTCTTGTCGGCAGGACTGGACCATGTCCTGTCGTAGATTGTGTTGAAGATATAAGCAACGTGTGCCCGAGTCCTCTAGTGGCCAAGAACAAGGATGGGTGGTATGTTGGGTGTTATAGTGCGTGCGACGAGTTTAAGGATCCAAAATATTGTTGTACAGGAGAATTTAGTCGCCCAGGGGCTTGCCAGCCTAACGACTATTCGAAGACCTTCAAGCGAGTATGCAAACTAGCCCACACCTATCCAGGAGACAATGATCCTCCCACTTATAAATGTTCCGGGGCAAGGACTTACAACATAACCTTTTGTCCCTCATAAATTTGCCTTTGTCAATTTGTCATGTCACAAATAATGCTTATATCTAATGGGGATGCTTTGTATTTTGACAGAATATGAAATCCGTGAAAAGGGATATTGATATTAAGGTTAAGCTTGTTTCCTTGAGTGGTTGGATATTTGATAACATTTGATTAATCTTTTTCTTTTTTTTTCCAGCGATAATCGATTTCAGATAATTAAATTTGGTCAAAAATAACTGGAGCCATCATTATGGGTAATTGGGTAATATTAAGCTTAAAGACACTGGCGGGTAAAGATCATGAGTTTTTAATCTCAAGTGCGGTACACCATGAATAATATCTGAAATATATAGCAGCTAGCTGAAGAAATATTTCTTGCCATGAGCACAATTCACAAACATACTTGCTCCGAAATAAGGAAAAGAAAAAGTTTGCATTATTGGTTTGCTATCTAGCTATATATATATCATTCAAGCGCTTATTACATTGACACAAACACAGTCATGCATGTGCCTTAGTCCATGACACTTATTGTTCTTTTATTACTATAAAGAGAAGGAACGCATAATTCCTCTCCATAAGTTTAAGGGCAAAAAGTGATAACATAGTTGGGTGCACTGAAGCAGGTAAAGGTGCTGGTTTTATCATCATAAGCATAGCTATAAGCTTGAGGGCATTGATTCTTGAAGATCTTAGAATAGTTTGTAGGTGGACATGTCTCTGGTTTATTGAATGCGCCAGTGCAACAGTATTGTGGCTGATTGAATGCTATGCATGCGCTCTTGCAAGCAACCACACTCCCATCAGACCCCTTCACTTGCAGTTCAGCTGGGCAAACCCCGTTCACGTTTGCCGAGCAGCTTGCAGTCACCAGTCCCTCCTTGTGTGGCAACTGAAACAGGGAGGTTGAAGCCGTCTACAAGGCTGACATCGTAGAAATCTTGTCCACCATTTGCTGCTATGTTGATTTCTACCAAAGACGCTGGCGGGGCTGCACCGTTGCCGTTGCATGCAACTTGGCCAGAGCCACAATCAGCAGTTTCGCAGGTGAACCTTCCTGAGGCATTCGTGGTGCATTGTGTTCGGGCCCAGAACCGACCTTTCCATGGAGCTTGGATATCAATTGATCTAGATGCTTTGGAAGTCAGCTCAAATCCGGTAGTTGATAGCTGAGGTTTTTGATCCGATGTTAGAGTTCCTGGCCAAATAGTTCTTGGACAATTGTTCGTAAAAGTTATTCGAGCAGCATGAGCACCTACATGACACAAATTTTTATAAGAATAATGGTCAGCTTATTAAGTTCTTTTTTCTTTTTTTTTTCAATTAGCTTAATTTTTTAGGATAAACTATAATATAAAATATATAACTCGCATGCAACAAAATAAGCAAGAGAAGGAGATACACAATTTTAATGTGTAAACACACTACAAGCAAGGACCACTGGGGAGAGAAAGAGAGCTAGAATATCAGTTCATAAAAGCAATGTGGTAAGTATTATAAGTAGCTACAAAGACATACCGGATAGGAAACAGAAGGCCAAGGCAAGGCCGAAGAGTGCAAGCTGGGTTTTCATCATTGTCGTAGACTTGTTAATCTTGATGAATGCGTTGGGTTTTGGGTGCTAATCTTATGAACTTCTGAGTGGTATTTATAGAGCATGAAATGCGACTTTTCAACGCGAGAGACGGAGTAAATGCCATTCAATCGATTGGGCTTATTTACATGTGTCAGCTTTTGGGAAAGGGAGGCAAATCCATTTACTAGTTTGCTTCTAGTATTCGACAAAACTTGTTGTCAATGTTTTAGCCTCCCTAGCTGTAAGCGATTGCTTGTATAAGTCTTCCCTTATTTTTAGGCCATCTTAATTTTTGTGATTGCTTGTGAATTTTTTTGTTGTCCATTGCCCATTTTTCAGCATTTTTGTTTTTAATTGGCTTGTCTTGTTTTTAATTTTTCTTAAAATAAAACAAAAAAAACAAAAATAAGTGGATGCAAAATGAGAATGCTGAGATATGAGGGGCCTCTTTTTTGTTTAGTTGAATTTCCTTCACCGCAACGGAACGTTACGTACATAGAATTTTTAGCTGTGGAAAAGACGTACCGATGTGCCAACACTAATTTGTCCGATTTCAACGTGGGCACCGGCACATGGTTTCAAGTTGAAGCTCTTGATGTTATTAACTGCATGGTCTGCGATCTGCAGATGGAATTTGGAGTGACCGAATCCATAGGGCATATACCTTGTATCTGGTAGGTTAAGTCTTTTCTAATCCATAGGGCATATACCTGGTATCTGGTAGGTTAAGTCTTTTTCTTTCTTTCACCCAAAAAGATCTGCTGATAATTAAGCAAAGATCGAGTACAGTTGAACTCTATATCAAAGGTAATTGAGATCAAAGACTTGAAAGCAGAGATGTTGTGGCTTGGTGGATATATCAAAGGTAATTCAATTTATGAACAATTCATGGAACGATCTATGGGGTTATCCTAGCTAACCTCTATTATTAGCGGATTAGAATCTTAAAATTGTAGATTCTCAAATTATATAAATTCAGAACGTATTTTTGTATTGAATGAAATGAAAAATGTTATATATTAAAAATGCGGCATCTTACGGAAGCAGTAAAAAAAAAAAATCATTTGAAAGACTTTTTTTTTTTTTTTTTTTTTTTTTCACTTTATAGGAATGCTTCTTCTTTAGGAGCAGCTCCTCCTGCGCCACCCTCACTCCCTTTTTTCTATCTTCTTCTTTCCATTTCCTTCCTTTTTTCTTTCTCATTCTTAATATCTCGTATTATGTCATAATATGTATCTCAATAAAGCTAAATCCATTATTTTTACATTATTTTTTTTATATTTCACTCTATTTTTTTTTTTTTTTTTTTTTTTTTTTTTTTTATAATATTTCTTTTTTTTCTACTCAAAAATCATTCAAGCGCATATTACATTGACACAAACACAGTCATGATAAAGAGGCCTTAGTCCATGACACTTATTGTTCTCTTATTACTATAAAGAGAAGGAACAAGAACAGGAATGGATAATTCTTCTTCATAAATTTAAGGGCAAAAAGGGATAGGATAGTTAGGTGCATTGAAACAGGTAAAGGTGCTGCTTTTATCATCATAAGCGTAGCTATAAGCTTGAGAGCATTGATTTTTGAAGATCCTAGAATAGTTTGTGGGTGGACATGTCTCTGGGAGGTTGAAGCCATCTACAAGGCTGACATCATAGAAATCTTGTCCACCATTCACTGCTATGTTGATTTCTACTAAAGATGCCGGCGGGGCTGCACTGTTTCCATTGCATGCAACCTGGCTAGAGCCGCAATCAGCAGTTTCGCAGCTAAACTTTTCCGAGGCGTTCATAGTGCATCGTCAACTCAAATTCAGTAATTGATAGCTGAAGTTTTTGATTCGATGTTAGAGTTTCTGGCCAGATAATTGTTAGACAATTGTTTTGTAAAAGTTATTCGGGCAGCATGAGCATCTACGTACATGACACAAATGGTTATAAGAATAATGGTAAGCTGATTAAGTTCAATAATTTTTTTTTTCAATTAGCTTGATTTTTTTAGGATAAATTATAATATAACATATATAACTCGCATGCATGCAACAAAATAAGCAGGAGAAGGAGATACGCAATTTGAATGTGTAAATACACTTCAAGCAAGGACCACTAGGGATACAAAGAGAGCAAGAATGTCAGTTTATAAAAGCAATTAATAAGTAGATACAAAGACATGCATTACCGGCCGATAGGAAACAGAAGGCCAAGGTAAGGCCGAAGAGTGCAAGCTGGGTTTTCATCGTTGTAGTGGGGACTTGTTAATCTCGATGAATGGGTTGGATTTTATGGTGCCAATCTTATGAACTTGGAGTGGTATTTATAGAGCCTGAAACGCGACTTTTCAACGCATGCGGCATGCCTGAAATTTGGGTTCAACGTCATTCACGTTAATGTACGTACGTAGGTTCTTCATTGTCAATTAATGTTTTAGCCTCCCTAGCCTTAAGTGCTTGCGTGTATATATGTACGTAAGTCATCTCTTATTTTTAGGCCGGCCATCTTAATTATTTTTTCGTGAGTGGTTGTGATTTTTTTGTTGTCATGCATGCATTTGTCCATTTTTCAGCATATTTTTTTTTTAGTTGTCTTGTATTGTTTTTATTTTTTCTTAGAAAATAAGTGAATGCATGTGAATGCGCCACCCAAGATGAAAATGCTGAGATATGAAGGGCCTCTATATCAAAGGTAATTGAGATCAAAGACTTGAAAGCAAAGATGTTGTGGCATGGTGGATATATCAAAGGTAATTCATTTAATGAACAAATCAAGGGAACGATGTATGGAATTGTCCTAGCTAGCCTCTATTATTAGCGAATTAGAATCTTAAAATTCTAGATTTTCAAATTATATAAATTCATAATTTTTTTTTAATTTTTGCATCTAACGGAATGAAAAATGCTATATATTAAAAAGGTGGCATATTATCAAAAAAGTAATAAAAAATAAAAAATCATTCATAGATGCTTTTTCTTTTCTTTTTTCACTTTTAAAGAGACTCTTCTTCTTTAAGGAAAATACTACAACATCTACTGATATCCTTCTTACATCCTTCTATTTCTCAAAATCACCATTAGATCTGTAGTCTACCTGTGTGTCTACATATAGGGACCACAAATTCAATGGTAATTTTGAAAAATAGAAGGATGTGAGAAGGACAAGAGAAGAAAATATAGCATATCTCCATTTTTTTCTATATTCACCCAAACATATTCTTATTTTTTTTTTTCTACTTGCTTTCAAATATTATTTTTATTATTTTATTTTCTTTCTCTCACCTTTATTATTTTTTATTATTATTACTTCCACCATACACCATCGAGAATCAGCCATGGAAAGTTCAAAGTCATGGGACTTGGCTGAACAAGTCCACCAAAAAGTCTTCTCTGCTTGCTGTTCTTACAAGTTACATATCGGTCAGTTCATTTAGTTTAATGCAATGAAATGATAACCATGGAGATTGATGAACGGTTGTGCATGATTTATTTCAGGTGGACACTCTGATTTAATCATCTACTACGAGAACAAATGCAGTTAATACACGCTTGAATGATAGATAGCAAACGATCGAATAATGCAAACTTTTTCTTATAATTAATCGATCATGTTGCATCGCACATGAGATTAAGTCATGATCTTTAACGGCCAGGATGTCTTTAAGTTGATTGGACTCTTAATTTGTAATATTATGAATGGTGACTACAAAATGATTTACAAACTGACGTGGGAGTTGATAAGAGTGAAATTAATAATTAAACTGGGTTGGCCCCTCATGCCATCAAGTAGCCTTTTGTTTGCGTCACCTTAATCGGTGTATGGCTAGCTTCTCCCATTCTTACATTTAGGCCTTCAAAGTTTACCAGAGGACTTAGTCAAGATTATATCGTATCTATTGACCATTTCGTTTCTTTTCTGAGCAAAGGTCAAAGGGTATCTTACTATCTTATTATATATATATATATATAATATATATATATGCATGGTGGACCGGTGGTATATATATTGACAGCAAGTTATTTAAAGTTAATTGTATTTTAAATCTCTTTCTAGAACCTTGAATCAAATGGAAGTTTAATGTAATCAAAAGAAATAATTATAAATGCAATAACAAAAAAAAAAAATGGAACAAAATGGGAATTTGAAAGAAGGTGCTTAAACAATCTTAACCAAACTTATAAAATCCCCCTCTTGAAAAGTTAGGCTGATTTCGTTAGCTGCACGCAGCTGGTCATCAATTATAGGCCCGCCCAAGTGGGCTGTGAATGAAAGATAATATAGTTTTGGCTTGAATACCAAAACAGGAAGGTTGTATCTAAGCTTACAATTTCAAACGTGAAATATGATAGAATAGGAAAAAAAAAAAAAACGTGCAATATTTCTTGTCATAAATAGCATCTGAAAATATATAGCGCGCAGCTGAAGAAATATTTCTTGTCATAAGCACAAGTATACTACTTGCTCCGAAATAAGTATAAAAAACAAGTTTACATTAATCGTTGGCTATTATCATTCAAGCGTTTATTACTCCATGACTTTTATTGTTTTCTTATTTTATTACTATAGTGGGAAGGAACACATAATTCCTGTCCGTAAATTCAAGGGCAAAAAGTAATAACGTAGTTAGGTGAACCAAAGCAGGTAAAGGTGCCGGCGATATCATCATAAGCATAGCTATAAGCTTGAGGGCATTGGTTCTGGAAGATCATGGAATAGTCTGTGGGTGGACATGTCTGTGGGGTATTATTAGCACCAGTGCAACAGTATTGTGGTTGATTGAAAGCTGTGCATGCGCTCTTGCAAGCGATCACACTGCCATCAGACCCCTTTACTTGCAGCTCAGCAAGGCAAACTGTGTTTACATTTGCCGGGCAACTCGAGGCCTTGCATTTGTCGCCAGTCCCTCCTTGTGGGGCAATCGAAACAGGAAGGTTGAAGCCGTCTACAAGGCTGACATCAAAGAAATCTTGTCCACCAGTCGCTGCTGCGTTGATTTCTACCAAAGACGCCAGCGGGACTGCATCGTTACCGTTGCATGCAACTTGACCAGAGCCACAATCCGCAGTAGCACAAGTAAACTTTCCTGAGCCATCTGTGGAGCATCCGGTTCGGCCCCAGAACCGTCCATTCCACGGAGTTGGGATATCCAGTGATGTGGATGCTTTGGATGCTAGCTCAAAGCCAGTGTTTGATAACTAAGGTTGCTGAGCTGATGTTAAGTCTCCTGGCCAGATAGTGTATGCACAATTGTTTGTGATAGTTATTGTAGCCGAGTGAGCACCTGCACACATGAACGCAACATGAACCAAACTCATTGTCACCACTTCAAAGGTGAAAAATAAAATGATATCTTGCGTGGAACAAAGAAAGCAACTTATTATCGCATAAATAAATGGGTTGTAGCTGTGTTAATGGAGAATGATTTTGCAAATTAGAGTTTGTGTCAAGATGGGGAGGAAATTTATGGATTTTTGTGCAATAGCTAGGATTCAATTATGAGTTATTCTATATATGGAAAGAAAAGCACACAAAAAAGAAGAATATCATTGACAAGAAGGGAAAAAACAAAATTACCAAAGATGAAAAGAAAGGCCAAGGTAAGGCCGAAGAGTATCCAAGTTCTCATTGCGAATGCTTGTGATTTGATGTTTTTGTTCGATTAAGGGATGGATATGTATATATAGAGGCCAACCAGAGTACGGTGCCGTTGGTATAGAGCTTATGAAATGTGAAAAGTCTTGGCAATTAAATAGGTGTATGTGAATACATATGAAGTACTACCGCGCGTATCTACGGTCAAGGATGGCCCCCTAAATTTAGAGTGGGGGGCAAAACAAAATTAATATCATTTATATTTTTGGGGGCTTGTAAAATTGAATATACCTAGAACTTCAATTCGGAAGGGGAGACGAAATACCTTTTTCTTTTTTTAATTGTATGATTTTTGAAAATGATATTCATGACTCATTTCTTATATAGTTAATAATACAGATATATAAGTTGCTGGGAATGCTCTACGTCATCTCTTATTTTTAGGCCAGCCATCTTATTTTTTTGTGAGTGGTTGTGAATTTTTTGTTGTCATGCATGCATTTGTCCATTTTTCAGCTTTTTTTTTTTTGGTTGTCTTGTATTGTTTTTAATTTTTCTTAAAAAATAAAAAATATGTGAATGTGAATGTGAATGTGAATGCGCCACCCAAGATGAAAATGCTGAGATATGAAGGGCCTCTATATCAAAGGTAATTGAGATCAAAGACTTGAAAGCAAAGATGTTGTGGCATGGTGGATATATCAAAGGTAATTCAATTAATGTACAAATCAAGGGAACCATCTATGGGGTTATCCTAGCTAGCCTCTATTATTAGTGGATCAAGATCTTGAAATTGTAGATTCTCAAATTATATAAATTCAGAATTTATTTATTTATTTTTTTTGTATCTAATGGAATGAAAAATGCTACATATTAAAAATGTGGCATGTTATCGAAGAAGTAAAAAAAAAATCATTCATAGAGGCTTTTTATTTTTTCATTTTTGAAGAGACATTTATTCTTTAAAGCATTTCCAGTAATATATAGTAGTCAAAATAGCTACTTAAAAAGTACAATTCTCTATTTTAGAGAATGGTTTTTCTATATTCACTCAAAACATATTCTCTTTTCTTTTTTTCTTTTTCTTTTTTTTCTACTTGCTTTTAAATATTATTTTTATTATTTTATTTTCTTTCTCTCACCTTTATTATTATTTTTTTATTACTTCCACCATACACCATCGAGAATCAGCCATGGAAAGTTCAAAGCC
>FXXK01000083.1:509332-534549 GCA_900184695.1 Betula pendula | reverse complement strand
ATGGACTTGGCTGAACAAGTCCACCAAAAAGTCTTCTCTGCTTGCTGTTCTTACAAGTTACATATCGGTCAGTTCATTTAGTTTAATGCAATGAAATGATAACCATGGAGATTGATGAACGGTTGTGCATGATTTATTTCAGGTGGACACTCTGATTTAATCATCTACTACGAGAACAAATGCAGTTAATACACGCTTGAATGATAGATAGCAAACGATCGAATAATGCAAACTTTTTCTTATAATTAATCGATCATGTTGCATCGCACATGAGATTAAGTCATGATCTTTAACGGCCAGGATGTCTTTAAGTTGATTGGACTCTTAATTTGTAATATTATGAATGGTGACTACAAAATGATTTACAAACTGACGTGGGAGTTGATTAGAGTGAAATTAATAGTTAAACTGGGTTGGCCCCTCATGCCATCAATAGCCTTTTGTTTGCGTTACCTTAATCGGTGTAGGCTAGCTTCTCCCATTCTTACATTTAGGCCTTCAAAGTTTACCCGAGGTCTCAGTCAAGATTATATCGTACTCTATTGACCATTTCGTTTCTTTTCTGAGCAAAGGCCAAAGGGTATCTTACTATCTTCATATAAATATATATATGCATGGTGGACCGGTGGTATATATATTGACAGCAAGTTATTTAAAGTTTATTGTATTTTAAATCTCTTTCTAGAACCTTGAATCAAATGGAAGTTTAATGTAATCAAAAGAAATAATTATAAATGCAATAACAAAAAAAAAAAAATGGAACAAAATGGGAATTTGAAAGAAGGTGCTTAAACAATCTTAACCAAACTTATAAAATCCCCCTCTTGAAAAGTTAGGCTGATTTCGTTAGCTGCACGCAGCTGGTCATCAATTATAGGCCCGCCCAAGAGGGCTGTGAATGAAAGATAATATAGTTTTGGCTTGAATACCAAAACAGGAAGGCTGTATCTAAGCTTACAATTTAAACGTGAAATATGATAGAATAGGGAAGAAAAAAAAACGTGCAATGATGATATATACGTAATCTACGTTTACAATTCAAAAATGAATTATTCTTTTGAGTGGATAACACCATCATATATATATATATATATATATATATGAGTTTGAATTATTCTGTTGAGTGGATAATTCCAAATTCTTGATCTTGAATATTTGAACTAGGGACATTATCTCTTAGAGCATTAGCAGCAGCTTCCCTTAAGCTTTTCTTTAATGTAGGGAACAAAACCATTTTTTAGTTCCCTAGTTAAATGCATTCTACAGCAGCTTCCCTTCATCTTTCCCTACATAAATTAAATATTATTTAAATTAAATGCTAGAAGAAAGAGAGAGGAAAGAGAAATCATTTAAATATTGTTTTAAACAAATGGTAGAGGAGAGAGAAAGTTTTTTATATTTTAATAATGCTAAGGGAACCACTTTTTGTTCCCTAGATGAAGGGAACCAAAAGTGGTTCCCTTGGTGTTTCTACAGTTTAGGGAACACTTAGGGAAGCTGCTGCAGGGACTTTTTTGTGTTTTTTTAACAGTTTTCTCTACACTAGGGAAGGGAATAAAGTTTAAGGGAAGCTGCTGCTAATGCTCTAACAGTGAAGACCATGTCCCCTTTAAAATGGAGTTTGATTTTTAGCTTTGGCACATGGCAGAAGCTAATGGTGGGCCTTGACCCCCTTAATTACAAATTTCAAAAGTTTTGGTATCTAGTTACATATGGATTCGAATCTTCAGTTATTTATTGTTTGGATTGCTAATAATCTTAACGGTAAATGTGAAAAAGTATCTATAAAGCTAACTTACTCAATCAAGAGGGCGGCATCCCCATAACTTATTCGGACAGATGATCATAAATTTTTTTTCATATTTATTAATTAAATTATTAACAATTCAAACAGCAAAATTGATAAAAATCTCCATTCTAAATAAATTTGTGATATCACAATGCTTTCAAATTGAGGTTTTAAATAAAGTGAAAAAAAAATAAAAAATTGGTTTTTAAAAAACGGACTCTGCAAATTTAAAACCTGTCTTTAAGAAATTGACGACGTCTTCTCCTCCTAAAATTACTTGTGCCACATGTCAGTCCAAATTTCTTCTCCAAGCAGCCAACTTCTATAATTATATTATATATTATAATTATATATCACGTGTTTGGTCGGGTTTGCTGGTTGGGATAACATCTCCGTCCCCTCCAACCCAATATTTAACAAAAAAAAAACCTTTCAATCAGAGCAGGTAGTGTTAGGATATGCTATATATTTAATGCTAGATTATCCATGTAAAAATTGATAATATTATAAGAATAATACGATAATATTCTCGGAATATTGTAATATATATATACTCTCACAATTTCTTAGCAGCTAGAGCATGCTAATCCCTATATGATGCAATGCACAGTAGCTGCGAGATGAAACTTTTGTTTTGCTTTATTTTGTGCGTGAGAAGCAGGAGCAGTAGCATCCGTAGGAACATAAAGATGCCTAAAGCAGTAATTAATGAGTGCATGGCGCAAAGTGGTCCAATTCTACTTTTCTTGACGGATTAATTCCAAAGAGGCAAGGCTTTGGAAACTAGCTAGCCCACACCTATCCAGGCGACAATGATCCTCCCACTTATAAATGCTCCGGGGCAACGACTTATTACAACATAACCTTTTGTCGTCCCTCATAAATTTCCCTTGTCAATTTGTCATGTCACAAATGCTTATAAATATCCAATGGGGATGCTTTGTATTTTGACACAACATGAAATCCGTGAAAAGGGATATTGATATTAAGGTTAAGCTTGTTTCCTTGATCGAGTGGTTGGATATTTGGTAACATTTAATTCTTTTTTTCTTTTTATTTTTTTCTAGCGATAATCGATTTTCAGATAATTAAATTTTGTCAAACATATCTCGAGCCATCATTGTGGATAATATTAAGCATAAGGACACTGGCGGGTAAATTAATTAAGATCATGACATTTTTAATCTCAAGTGCGGTACAACATGAATAACATCTGAAAATATATAGCACTTGGTCGAAGAAATATTTCTTGTCATAAGCACAAGTATATACTACTTGCTCCGAAATAAGCATAAGAAAAAGTTTGCATTATTGGTTTGCCATCTAGCTATCATTCAAGCGCTGATTACATTGTCATAAACCTATATAGTCATGCACGTGCCTTACACCATGACACTTATTGTTCTCTTAATTATTACTATAGAGAGAAGGAACGCATAATTCCTCTTTGAAAATTCAAGGGCAAAAAGTGATAACGTAGTTAGGTGCACTGAAACAGGTAAATGTGCTGGTTTTATCATCATACGCATAGCTATAAGCTTGGGGGCATTGATTTTTGAAGATCCTAGAATAGTCTATGGGTGGACATGTCTCTGGTTTATTAAATGCGCCAGTGCAACAGTATTGTGGCTGATTGAATGCTATGCATGCGCTCTTGCAAGCAAGCACACTCCCATCAGACCCCTTTACTTGCAGTGCAGTTGGGCAAACCCCGTTCACGTTTGCTGAGCAGCTCGAGCGCTTGCAATCACCGGTCCCGCCTTGTGTGGCAACTGAAACAGGGAGGTTAAAGCCGTCTACAAGGCTAATATCGTAGAAATCTTGTCCACCATTTGCTGCTATGTTGATTTCTACCAAAGACGACGGCGGGGCTGCACCGTTGCCATTGCAGGCAACCTGGCCGGAGCCACAATCAACAGTTTCGTAAGTGAACCTTCCCGAGGCGTTCGTGGTGCATCGTGCTCGGGCCCAGAACCGGCCTTTTCATGGAGCTTGGATATCAATTGATCTGGATGCTTTGGAAGTCAACTCAAATCCGGTTGTTGATAGCTGAGGTTTTGATCCGCTGTTAGAGTTTCTGGCCAAATAGTTATTGGACAATTGTTTGTAAAAGTTATTCAAGCAGCATGAGCACCTACACGACACAAATTGTTATAAGAATAATGGTCAGCTGATTAAGTTCTTTTTTTTTTTTCTTTTTTTAATTAGCTTAATTTTTAGGATAAATTATAATATAACATATATAACTTGCATGCAACAAAATAAGCCAGAGAAGGAGATACACAAATTTAATGTGTAAACACACTTCAAGCAAGGAGAAAGAGAGCTAGAATGTCAGTTTATAAAAGCAATGTGGTAAGTATTATAAGTAGATACAAAGACATACCGAAGAGGAAACAGAAGGCCAAGGCAAGACCGAAGAGTGCAAGCTGGGTTTTCATCATTGTTAATCTTGATGAATGAGTTGGGTATTGTGGTGCTAATCTTATGGACTTAGAGTGATATTTATAAAGCCTGAAACGCGACTTTTCAACGTGAGCCATGCGTGTTGGAGCCCAATTATTCTTCAGCGAGCCATGCGTGTTGGAGCCCACTTGTTAATCTTGATCGACAGAAGTCCAATTATTCCTACAACTCCTTCAGCGAGCCATGTGTGTTGGAGCCCACTTGTGAGATCATTCACGACAAATATCTTATATATTGTTCATTTTTCTAAATTTAGAAAAAATATCAAAAAAATTACAAAAAATCATCCCAACAAGTTTCCGATCCGTTCCTTAAATCCTGATAATGCTTTGGGTGGCACCGTAACTTCCTAATACTTTATTTTAATTATTAAAAAAAAAAAAACTCTTTCTTCTCGCACAGTACTTTGCACGCACGCATCCTTCCTTCTTCGTCGTCTTTGTTCCAAGCAGCAGACGCATCCTTCCTTTTTCGTCGTTTTTGTTCCAAGCAGCAGATTTATGGAGAGAAAGAAGATGGAGAGGAGAGAGAAACACATATGAGAGAGAGAAATGTTGATGAGAGACGAGAGATAGAGAGAGAAACGCAGAGAAGACGGAGATGAGAGAGAGAGAGAAGTACAGAAAAAAGAGGAGCAAAAAAGAAAAGAAAAAGAAAAAGAAAGAGAGAGAGATGTACAGAGAAAACAGGAGCTTCCGAAACAAAAAAGAAACAAGAAGAAAAAAAGAATTGAATTTTAAAAAAAAAAAGGTAAAAGTAAAAAAAATATATTATTTTAATGATATAAAAAAATGTTTAAGGAAATTATTATTGGGTGAATTTAAATAAAAAATAATAATAATTTAATTCTTTAAATTTGAAAAAAATGGGTTAAATATCAGCTGAAAATGCTGTTAATCTTGATCGACAGAAGTTCAATTATTCCTACAGCTCCTCCGCTCCAAATTTGACACGACTTCAATTCCTTATTTTAAAATCTTACGCCTAGTTGAATCCAGCTTGTACGTGACGCTTCTCATCAATTTTACTTTGGAAAATTTAACAGCATTTATCATTTTTTTTTTATCTTTTAATTTTTTAAAATTATTATTAGATTTGTGGTTCACATATGTAAATATAAGTAGACCACAAATTTAATAGTAATTTTTTTTTAAAAAAAAAAATATAAAATAAAATATAAAATTTTCCTTTCACTTCTCACAACATATTAACGTTGGATTCAAAAAAGGAAAATTCTTAAACATCTACGAGAAATTCTTCTAGGGTATCAATTAGCATTTTTTTTTATTATTTTAAATCAAATGGGGGCCACCTCTTCAAATAAAAAAATGGGCCCCACTTGATTTAAAAAATAAAAAAAATGCTAGTTGATCCTCTAAAAAAATTTTTAGTAGATATTCTAGAACCCCTCTCAAAAAAAATATGAATGCATCATTGCCATACACGTGAATGGCCCAAAAGCGTCTAGATTGCAGAGCCTCATGGTGGGGCCATTCTTCACACTGACTGCACCAATTACAAGGGCTGAGGGGTTGGCCATCACCATCACAAAGATCACCACCGCACGAAATCCTTAACCATTGCCTTTTTCTTTTTTTTTAAAAAAAAATTTAAAAGTCCTCCGTTCATACTTCACATCACACAAAATCCAAAGATCTCCAATTAATGAACATGTGTCAACTGACCATTGCCAGTTTACTTTTTTTTTTTTTTTTTTTGGTAAATTTTTTTTGATCTTTTTTATGGCCATGGGAATTTGTCCTTTACGGTCAAGCGTCAACCTGTCCCTCTCCCTTCCCGATTATTGCGTAGAAACTAAAAAAGCGTCAACCTACCAATAATGACTGATTCATAATATTAACATTATTAATATGATTAAATAATTGTGTGATAAAAATATAATTTTTATTAAAAATAATATTATATATTTTATTTTTATTTTATTAATATTTTAAAATATTGATGTGATAGTTTAAATTAATTTTTAATTTTAAACAAAAATAACTAATCAAAAGATTAACCGAAAGTGACACATTAATATTATAGAATAATAGTAAAATAAAAATATAATTTTTAATATTATTCTAAAGTAATACAAATAAAATTACAAAAAAAAAAGGAATAATATTTTAAGAGGCAAAAGGAAACCTTACTATTGTTAGAATATATAGAACTTATAATATATTTTTCATACATTTCATATTAGGTTGAAATCAAAATATTTTCTATTTAAAGATATTGATTGTAATTAATTATCATATTTATATTTACTCATTATCCTATAAATTAGGATATTTGTATTGTAAACAATAAAGTTAATAAAAACACAATATAGTTTTAAGAACTATTCAAAGTAATGGACATATGTGATTAATATTAAACTATCCATAATTATTTATCTCTTTTCGCTATTACTTTCACTATAATTTTCATATTTTATATTCTTCGTAAATTTCTAAATGGTGACAAAATTTGTAGGAATGGAGAACTCTAGTCAAGTTTGAACTCTATTTCTTGTAAGAAATGTTAGAGCATCTATTCTTATTATTCTCTCAAATTTTATCATTATCATTAAAAAATGATTTAATGATATAATGAAGTGAAGAGAGAGAGAGAGAGAGACGTGATATTAAAGAGAAAAAAAAGTGGAGAAAAAAAGAAGAAGAGAGTGACATGATATTAATGAGAGATAGAAGTGGAGAGGAAAAAAAAAAGAAAAAAGAAGAGAGAGAGACGTGGAGAGACAAGTAGAGAAAAAAAAGAAGGAAAGACGTGTGATATTAAAGAGATAAAAGTGGAGAGGAAAAAAAAAAAGGAGAGAGAGAGTGACGTGATATTAAAGAGAGATAGAAGTAGAGAGGAAAAAAGAAGAAGAAGAGAGAGATAGACGTGGAAAGAAAGTGGAGAAAAAAAAGGAAAGAAAAGTAGAGAGAAAAAAAGAAAGAGAGATATAGAAGTGGAGATAAAAGTGGAGATAAAAGTGGAGAGAAAAAAAAAAAAAAAAAACTAAAGGACTGGTTCAATTATACTAATTGACCGGTTCACTTTTAAAAAATATGACTTAAAAAATCAATTTTTTGCTTAAAAAATATGCATTTACGCCACATGTTGCAATTAGTACAACCATTTATAGCGAAGAGCAATGAAACAATATTATCTATATACTCAGGTACCACCTCAAACGAACTCTGCCATTGCCATTGATGTTCAGTCATTCTAATTAATAGATTCAATTAAAAGAAGTGAATGGAAAAAAAAAATTTGGATTCTACAACTGTTACAACAATCCCTATGATCAGATTAAGTATTAAGCTGGAACGAAGTTTGATGAGCTGGAAGTTTGTTAGATAGGCTGAAGTGCAGTTAGTTCGTTATTAATTAGTTATTCTGTTTTCTATTTCTTTCTGACATATTCATTAGTTATTAAGACGGTTAAATGTTAAGTCATATACATACTTGTATAAATAAGACTATGAGGAAACATATAATCATATTGAAAATAAGACTCTAAGAAAAGTATATAATCATAAGCTGTTTATACAAGTATGATTATATATAATCAATAACCATAAGCTGTTTATTGAAAATAAGACTAAATAAAGAAGACTCCAAGGAAATTATATAATCATAAGCTGTTTACAGAAATCGGTCCTATTTTTCTTAAGGGATTGAGCATAAATAAGAATCTAAGGAAAGTCATCTTCAAAAATTATGCAACTTATGTGCTGTAACAAGTTCTTATTTGATTAAGAAGAAAAATGGAAGCCAATATTTCCCACCACAAATATCTACTTACAGATTATATGCACATCATATTAAAAATTACTCCAGATCCCAAATACATTGCCAAAGCCTCGACAGTATCATTGCAACTGCTAAAAGCAAGGCAGTAAAGACAGAGGGTAATAGCTTTCTTTCAGCCATTCCATCGAGACCTGTACATGGATTATTTCAGGTTTAGAATACAAATTAAATATTTAGGGTCATTTATTTTGTGTTTCATTCTTTCACTAAAAGTGAGGATCTTGATATGGCATGCTCTGAAGTTCATTATGTTGAATCGGGCCTTGACCATCTCATCAGCGGTTCACGTGAGCAGAGCCGTTCATGTGAGCAGAGCGGCACTGTTACACCCCAACACATTAGAAGCTATTGTAGTTTCACCTGAATTAGAGCCCTTGCTTACATTGCTTGTTATGTCTTCAGCGACAAATGATGTCGCAACACTGAGGAGAGGAATAGTAGTATTGAAAACCTTCGATTTGATTTTGAAAATTGACATAGAAAGACCTTCTGATGCCAACTCTAAGGGACCTTTTCAAATGATTGCCATATGTTGCGGTGTCAAGTTATGTCCCTTGTATTGATGGTTATTTGCATATTCCTTTGCTGGGCCAAGGAATTATGGAATGATTCACAAGATGTTTTCTAGAGTATATAACCTGTTTCTGAGCTTACTGAGATGAGACGATTGTTGCAGATGACTTGTTAGGAACAAATGTAGACTGTGTAGTAGTTAGGAACAGAGTGGTGTAAATATTCAAAAGATGGTGATGTCAAGATATGTTAGATTTACTTTTATACTTAATTGAAAGAAGACCCTGAAACTTCTTTTTTCCTTAATGTTTTCAGCATTAGAATTACCTTCCTTAATGTGGCTGTTTTAGGTTATCAATCTGCAGAAGTTCATCCAGAGATATTGGAAGCTGCTGCTGTTATAAATTTCAGTGACCCTGCAAAGCCATGGCTTGAGATTGGGTTTCCAGAGTCCGAAGCTTATGGAATAAATATGTAAGTTTTTTAGACAATTTTATTAGGAAATGCAGAGTAATGAGGTAAAGAGGGCAAAGTTCTCTTACTCATATATATTCATTTAAGAAAAAACCAAAAACACAGTATGGGTCCAGAGAAAAGAAGGTTTTGCCTTCAGTCTCTGCTCACACTCAGCTCTCTGCTCTGCACAGAGCGATATTGGTAATTTCATGTCCATAATAGAAAATAGCCATATAGTCGGGATCTTTAAATTTCTTCAAGAGATAATTTATTATTCAATATTGTAAATTACTTTTGGTCAGGTAATTTAATATTGCTTATTTCATTGGTTAAACATGCTGTGTTATGTTTAACTTCTGTATAATATGGTGTTGGTTTACCATTTGTTAGTTGTGGTTCAAGATAACAGGAGGGTTTTGTCCATCATTTTGCCAAATAATTAATGCGGGAGGCGGAGAAATAACCAAAAAAGGCAACAGAATTGAAGTCTTCAGCATTAGAATCACCTTCTTTAGTTTATTATACTTTATTGAAAGCAGTCTCCATTTGCATCCTTGATGTTAATTAATGCTTGATTATGGCAACAGAATGCTACACAAAAAAGCCAGAAGGTTTTCGTTCATGTGCCTTCTGAAATTGCTGCTCGTGAGGTCGAGTAAATTGGTTTGCCATGACATGAAGATTACATTTTCCTTTGAGCATTTTTCACCATTTAGAAATCTGAAAGAAGATGCAAATCGGCATTATCTTTGAATTTATAATCTGGATTGGTTTTATTGAATTTATAGTGCTGGTATCTAAATGCTCTTAGTCTATTTGATCTATGTTACTTGTAATTTGAATTATTAACTTTCTGTTTAGTTTTATTCTTCATCAGGAGCGGTCCCTTTTCGTGACTGTATAAACAGAGGAACTTTGGGTCAGAAGGTAGCATCTCGTCTTAACGTGACGCCAACTATGTGAATAAATCGAATGAGAAAGACTAAATGTAAGAGGATGCAGGTGATTTGGAAGGATAAATAGTTAAATACTTGTTAATCGTGTAACTAATTTGCAATGACGTATATATTGTTAACTTCACATGTGAGACTCTTCGACTTGATGTTTCAATGTAATAAATGCCGGTTGTATGTGCAAGTTCTGTTTACATTTTTTTGTGTTGGTTTGCAATGTAATTTCCTTGTATACTCTATGGATGGGCTAAGTAAATTTTTTATGCTTAATATGTAAAGCGAATCCTTCCATACACCCAACTTTAGAGCATTTCTAGTGAACTATCTGAAACAAAATTATTTGTAATTGACAATAATATAAATTAAATTAAATTTTTTTCATAAAAATAAAAAATAATAATAAGTTATTCGTGAAGACTTGTAAGTCGTTTCGGATGACTTATTATCCGCGATGACTTTATAAGACGTCGATGATAATTAATTTTTAGCGATGATATGCCCTTATATTTTTTTTTTGACAATCTTTAATGTTATTTGCGACGACAAAAGGTCGTCGTTGATAGAAAATATCAACGATGACATAAAAGTCGTCGCGAATAACCTTTTCTGACAAAGCAACGACGACAACTTAATAGCGACGAACTGTCATTTTTAAAAATCATTTGTGACGATATTTAGATATTTAGCGACGACTTTTGTCATCGTTAAAGACCAAAATTCTTATAGTGACAGTTACTGAACAACTGAAGTTTGAGGCATTAAATGAGAATACTCGGAAAAAAGAAAGGTAACCACATGACAAGTATTGTTATAGTTCTATATATATACGTGTTTTTTGTCCGACCACCAATAATTTACAATTGATCAATATCTAATTAAAGTTAAGGAAAAATGCTACAGCATCTATTCGTATCCTTCTCCCATCTTTCTATTTTTCAAATATTGGATCTGTGGTCCCCATGTATGGATATATATGGGGACCACAGATCCAATGATAAATTTGAAAAATAGAAGGATGAGAAAAAGACAAGAAAAGAAAATGTAGTATTTTCCAAAGTTAAGTTTGCCCAATAATGAAGGCTAAAGCATATGATAATTTCAAGGACAATGAAGAGCACATGATGGAATTAGGTGCAAGACAGCAACAGGTCATTTTATTTTAATTTTTTGCTTCATCAACTTTCTTATCCTTTATCTATTAATTTTTCCTAAATTTATTCTACCAATTTTATTTTATTTTCATAACTTTGAGTTTTCTAAACCATCAGAATCATCGCTCTTTAATTTGAGTATAAAATTAGTCTTTGTAATTATAAGAAAGAAAGATGAAATTAGTCTTTATTGTTTTGAATTGTCATGTCTTTATTTTGCGTTGAAAAAGAAGTTGGAAATGGTAAGCTGGTTATAAACCAACATGTTGAAGATGGAAGAATATGGTAGAGAAATTAAGAGTACTAGGTCCTAGCGATTGGTAACGGTGGCCGGAGATGGCCTTTAACAACAATAGACAAAAATGGACCAAACAATGGGCCAAAAAAATGAGAGGAAACTTAAACAAAAAATGGGGCTAACTATGAGACTAGCATGTGCCTGGGTCATCCCACAAGACCAATAAAGGCCGGGCCTGGGTTTAAAACATAACCAACAAAGGCCATAAGATTTGGCAAACAAAGGGTTGAAAGATAGGCCACATGGTCCAAATAAAAGCAAAGTTATGAAACAACATCCCCATATACTAAGCTAATGCATGTATAAAATTATGCTAAATTTTTTTAATTGTAATAAAGTCCAAATTAATGTCTATATATATGCTAATACTATGTGAACTTACTACATTAAATAAGTGTAATAGGATGCAAAATTTCACAAACGATATAGATTGTTATTTGATAATCTATCGAGTTTCTTACTTGGCAAAGCTTCACAGTTACTGCATCTACAATATGTTATGACAGTTATATAGCACCTCCTCGTATTTTAATATACTACATGCAAGACTTCAAAAAAAAAAAAAAAAACTACAGTGTATGAAGCATGACCTAAAAGAAATTTAAACGGGAAAAATACACTTCGAACCTTTTTGGGATTGCATTTATAAGTAGCTTAAAAAGTGTTTTATTATATAAAAAGTTGTCATGCAAAAATGGATATGTTTTGCAAAAGACTTACAAATAACTTCTTTGAATTTTTTGCTGTAAAAATTGCGTTTATAGAAGCTTAAAAATTAGGCTTTTTTCTATAAACAAAATCTATATTTCCTAATGCATTCCCAAAGCCCGTTTAGATTTGTGTTTGAGGGCTCAAAAAGTGCTTTTAACACTCAAAATGCTCTTTCAAAACAAAATTTTGGTTTGGAACTTAAATTTGAGAAATAATAGGTTTTCAAGACTATTTCAAAAAATTTGGTTCTAAACTGATATGTCACGATCTTAACACCTCATGTCTTTATTTACTATAGCTAAAACAATAGATTACATGGATAGGATGTGCCCGGTTGTCGTGGCTTGATTCACTACCACTGTACTGCACAATTGTTTTTAGAGATAAATGGTTTTGTTTCATATGCTTTGCTAAGAACCCAAATTAACTACCAAACTTTCTATGGATTGCTTTAGATATTTTTTATGCCAAGCATGCCAAACCAACAATTATTCTAAATCCACCCGAGAAGGAAGACTAAGGCCCCGTTTGTTTCGACGTAAAATGATTTCCATCGGAAAATGGTTTTAGGGAAATTGATTCTCAAAAAAATGTTTTTTGCCAAAAACATTTTTCGGTGTTTGCCGCGCACGAAAAATCGCAAATATTTTTTTATATTTTCAACCAATCATATTAACCTATAAAAATTATTTTTTATACACAATTTTAAAAAATTAATATAAATTGTTGCGGACGGGTCCCGGCGTTGTCTTGGGAGGGTTCTGACTGTGTCCGGGCGATCCCAGCCAGGTCTCGGTGGTGTCTCGGGCGGGTCCGGGCGAGTCCCAGTGATGTCTCGGTCGGGTCCCAGCGATGTCCCGGACGGGTCCCGAAAATGTCCAGTGTGGGTCCTGGCAATGTTTTGGGTGGGTCCCGGCGATATCTCGACCGGGTCCCAGTGACATCCCAGGCGGGTCCCGAAAATGTCTCGGGTGGGTCTCGACGATGTCCCGGGCGGGTTTTGAAAATGTCCCTAGCAGGTCTCAGCGATGTCCTAGGCGGGTTCCGGTGATGTCCCAACCAAGTCCCGGTGACGTCATGGGCGGGTCCCAACGTTGTCCTAGAGGAGTCTCAAAAATGTCTCTGGTAGGTCCTGGTGATGTCCCGAGCAGGTCCCGGTGACATCCCGGGCGGGTCCCAAAAATGTCCTTGGTAGGTCTCGACGATGTCCCGGGCGGGTCTCGAAAATGTCCCAGGCAGGTTCTGGCGATGTCCCAAGCGAGTCCCAACGATATCCCGGTGGGGTCTTGATGATGTCCCGGGCAGGTCCCGAAAATGTGCCGGGTGGGTTTAGGCGATGTCTCGGGCGGGTCCCATAAATCTCCCGGGCAGGTCCCGGCGATGTCCTAGACGAGTCCCGAAAATGTCTCGGGCGAGTCCCGAAAATGTCCCTGGCGGGTCCCGAAAATGTTCCTGGTAGGTCCCGACGATGTCCCAGGCGGGTCCCAAAAATGTCCCTGGTGGATCCCGAAAATGTCTCGAGCAGGTTTTAGCGATGTCTCTAGCGGATCTTGGCGATGTCTTGACCAGGTCCCTGGTGAGTTCCACCGATCTTCCGATCGAGTCTCGACGATGTCTCAGGCGAGTCCCGAAAATGTTTCAGGCGGATCCCAAAAATGTTCTGGGCAGGTCCCGATGACATCCCAGGTAGGTCCTGGTGACATGCCAGGCGGGTCCTGGAAATGTCCTGGGTGGGTTTCGGTTGGGTCCCGATGATGTCCCAGGTGAGTCTCGAAAATGTCCCGGGCAAGTCCTGACCGGGTCCTGACTCCATCCATCGCTGGGTCCCGGTGACAACCCGGGCAGGTCCTGAAAATGTCCTAGGCAGGTCCCAGCGATGTCCCGGTCGGGTTCTGATGATGTCTCGGGTGAGTCCCGAAAATGTCCCGTGCGAGTCCCAACTAGGTTCTGACAATTTTCCAGGCGGGTCCTGGCGATGTCCTGGGCGGGTCCTGTCAATGTCCCGGGTCGGTCTCGACCGGGTTCCAGCAAGATCTAGTGATGTTTTGCTTGTTGTCCACCAATTTGAGAATGTGACGCTTAAATTCGAAAAATGGTTTACGGTTTTAAAAAGGAAAAACCATTTTACGGAAATTAAAAAAGATTTTTCGGTCAAATTGAAAATGGTTTCCGCTGACTATTATTTGTAGTCCTACCAAACACTGAAAAACACAAAAAATGAGTTCTGGAAATCATTTTCCGCCGAAACAAACGGAGCCTAATGCTGCTATTCACACACATTTATCATATTAATTTCATATCGGCTAATGTGTGATATATTTTAAATAATTTTTTATGTCAATTACTTTAAAAATAAAAAGTAATAAATAACTTAAATCATATTATGTGAACTAATATGAAATATGTGCGAATAATAACATTCCTTGAGCAGGAAATTGGATGGATGGATTAATTAGTCAATGGGTCATGTACTGTCCAAATGATCGATGGCTGTTGGCAAGAAGATCCAAAAATGCATATGGACTTTTGTGTGGAAAAAGGACCTTCATGATGACATGATGGTTATCAGCATGTTGAAGAGGAGGAACTTGTCATTGAGCCTTCCTTTCTTTGTGAACCATGCATGCAGACTTTGCAATGAGTCCGGCCACTCGCAACCAAGCAAAAATCAATCTTTATAGATATAGGGTTTGGAGGAAGCTGCCAATCGTTTTATGAAGACATCCTCTTTCTACACGTTGTCAGATCCGTGTAGTTTACGAAGAAAAGTCTTGGAAGAAGAAAAAGATAACCACATCACAAGTCTTCACAGGACCCATATATCTGATCATATTGGCAGAGTGGAGAGAGTGACCCCTTCACCTCAACGAGCAAGAATTAAAATTTAGATTCGGATTATCAAACTATTAACAGAAAATTAGCATGAATCTTTGATAAATAAATTTTTATTTTCAAAATCACAAAAAGCACTTCCAAAAAATGCCTAAAAATCTCAATATGCCGTACAAATGACAAAAAAAAAAAAAATCAAATGAATTAAACACATAAGATCTTTTATTTTAGTTTAATCCATTTAAATTAAAACATGTTAAAATCTTTGTTTCCATAGGAGTACTTTAAAATGAAAAGAAGTATTTTATGAATACAAAATAAAATAAAATCTTTCACTCAAAGTTCAACAATTAATTATCTCTTTGGTGTTTCGAAAGAGTTTATGTTTCTTTTTCTGCACAGCAATCAAATAAACACACTATAGACTTCCATTAGTTAACTAAAAATCAACACAATTTATTATCTTAATTCTGAAGTAGCAATTTTTATAAAAAAAAAACATATAAATAGAGTACAAATTGAAAAAAAAAATAAACGATCTGCAAATACAGTTAATACCCAATCACAATTTTTGGAAAAGGATTGTGTTATTCTTATCAAAGGCACAAAACAATAGTTTCATATCTATATATTGATAGTTAAAAAATACAATAAATAAATAATAATAATAATCATCTTTTTCGTTAAACTGCAATAAACGGTATAGAGTATGAGTATTGCTAATCTAGGTTAACAATACAAAACACAAAAGTAAAACAAAATTACACTATAATCTTCCATTAGCTTACTAAAACTTCAAAACGAAAAATAAACGACTTACAAATATAGTTAACACACAATCATAATTTTTTGGAGTAGGTTGTGCTATTCTTAGTTTGTTATCAAAAGCACCAAACATTAGTTTAATATATATATATTGATAGCTAATAATACAAAAATTTTATCTTTTTCCTTAAACTGCAACAAACGGACATAAGTATTGCTAAAAATCCACAGAATTTAATATTTTAATTCTAAATTTGCAATTTTTATCAATGACCAAACATATAAATAGAGTATGAAAATAGTTTCATATCTATATATTGATAGTTAAAAAATACCAAAAAAATTATCTTATTGTTCAATTGCAACAAATGGCACAGAGTATGAGTATTGCTAGTCCAAATTAACAATACAAAAGTCAAAAGTCAAACAAAAATACACTATAATATTCTATTAGCCCACTAAAAATTCAAAAATTAAAAATAAACGACCTACAAATAAAATATAGTTGACATCTAATCACAATTTTTTTTGAGAGAGTTGTGCTATTCTAATCAAATGCATAAAACATTAGTCACAAAACATTAGTTTCATAGATATTGATAACTAAAAACACAAAAAAATTATCTTTTTTCTTAAACTATAACAAATGGGTGGGTATAAATATTGCTAATCCAGATTAACAGTACAAAACATAAAAGTCAAACAATTGTTAAATTGCAACAAATGACATGAGTATGAGTATTGTTAATCCAGATTAACAATCAAAACACAAAAGTCCAACAAAAATACACTATAATCTTTCATTAACTTGCTAAAAATCCAAAAAAATCTTTATCTTAATTCTAAAGTTGTAATTTTTATCAAATAAAAAATATATCCACATAATTCATAGTAGGAATTGAAAAAAAATGATATTAATGATATAATGAAGTGGAGAGAGAGAGAGAGAGAGAGAAAGAAATAATGAAGTGGAGAGAGAGAGAGAGAGAGAAAGAAAGAGACAAGTGATATTAAAGAGAGATAAAAGTTGAGAGAGAGAGAGAGAGAGCAAAAAAAACTTGAGTTCACATCACATATTACGATTTTAGAGTACTTCATTTGGTGATTTGGTTATTATATATATATAGATTAATAAAGCGACATAGTCTCCTCTATCTATATACCACACACACACACACACACACACACACACACACATCTATATATTTCAATATATCATGGTTCATAAACTAATTAAAAGTATCTTCAAATTAAAACATCCAACAATGATCTTATGTATTCCTCTCCCTATAGTGCTCGAAGAGGTTTTTAGGTTGTCCCTTGAGAGTATAGATACATGTGAATAAACCACCTATATATTCTCAACCACCGGTGGTGGTAGTTCAGTAGTTTTAAAGAATTTTTAAATAGTTGGGCATGCACTAGGGCCTGAGTTCGACTCCCACAATAGGAATCTCTTAGACTATTAGTATTAGTTACCTTGAATCTTATTGATGCCCTGGTGGAACAGGTGTTAAGTTATGGCTCGGTCGGTCTTGATGAAGCGCTTGCGACCCCTTCCGACTAAGCTTCTTTTGAGCGGCGCCCCTCGGATTAGATGCTCAATGGTCACACCCGAGTAGGATAGATACAATTAGCCTCTCCCTTCAACCCTTTTAATTTTTTTTTTTTTTTTAAAAAAAAACCACCTATATATTCCCTATGTTAATCCAAAGTTATAGAACCGTGGGATAGTATTACTTTTTGTAAACAACTTATTTATCTGTATTATTAACTATTGATTTTAGTTCAAAATCAACTATCCGAATGAGAGATGTCAACAATAAATGTGCATATATAAGAAATGAGTCATGAATATGAGTGCTCTAATGCCTCCAATATAGTAAAAAATTAATAAATACTGAAGGCCCCAAATTAATAATTATACAATAAAAGTTCCTTAAAAAGAAAAAGGCTCTAATATGGTAAAAAGTTAATAAATAGTCTATAATTGAGGCCCGCAATTATGATAAAAGTAATTACTAATTGAATGTCTCATTATCTATATTCATGAAAAGTTTCAACATCCATAAATACTTGGAAAGTCTTACGTGTTTACTCTTTTTGAAAGGATGTGGAGCATGCCATCAGTGAAGATGCACGCGAGAATATAAAGAAGCATTTATCTTTTAAAAGTCCTATTTTTACATTCGTGAAAGTTAAATGTGCATAACTTTTTCTCATACGTCAATTTCAATTAAATGCTTAGAAGAAGATGACAAAGTCTTAGTCTCCATGTGCATAACTTTTTCTCCAATCTTAATTTCAATTAAATGCTTAGAAGAGGATGAAAAGTCTTAGTCTTCAATGTACATAATTTTTTCTCCAACATCCATTTAAATTAAATGTTTAGAAGAATATTAGAAGTCTTCAAATTGCATAAATTCTAATTATTTGTGATGTGCATAACATATAGAATTACATCCTTATTGAGTCTTCAACGTCCAACATTTTATTTTATTTTGCATCATATTCTATTGCAAATTACTCTTTATAACTTTTCAAATTGTGATCTACAAATTGCACTCCCTCCCTAGTCCCTACCCACCAAACCCGTTTATGTATTTTACAACATTCATGCATACTTTCATTTCATACGATCGAGTATTATGTATTCGTTTTGTTCTTCCAGAAGAAAACATTTTGGGTTATGCTTGCGTAGTACATACAGACATTACTAGGTAGACTTACTACATTTTCTGAAATCTATTTATCTAGATGAAGTAGACATTTATATAAGTTACGTGAACAATATTACGTGGTCCTAGACTTGTGCTGAAAGAGACATTTCCACCTTGTCACAACATTAGAACACGAAATTTTACTATTTTAGGCCCCCGTTTGTTTCGACGTAAAATGATTTTCGTCGGAAAATGGTTTCAAGGAAATTGATTTTCAGGAAAATAATTTTTGCTGAAAATATTTTCCGGTGTTTGGCGCGCACGGAAAATCGCAAATATTTTTTTTTTTTAATATTTTCAACCAATTATATTAACCAAAAAAATTATTTTTTCTGCATAATTTTAAAAAAATTAATATAAATTGTCCTGGGCGAGTCTCGGAGATATCTCGGGCGGGTCCTGAAAATGTCCCGGGTGGGCTCTAGCGATGTTCCGATCAGGTCCCGGTGACGTCCCAACGTTGTCCAAGGCGAGTCCCAAAAATGTCTCTGGGGGGTCCGAAAAATGTCTCGAGTGGGTCCCGAAAATGTCCCGGATGGGTCCCAAAAATGTCCTGGACGGTCCCGAAAATGTCCCGGGCAATCTCAAAAATGTCTCGGGCGAGTCCCGAAAATGTCTTGGGCGGGTCCAAAAAATGTCACGGACGGGTCCCGAAAATGTCACGAGTGGATCCCAAAAATGTCCCGGGCAGATCCCGAAAATGTCACGGGTGAGTCCCGAAAATATCCTGGGCAGGTCTCAAAAATGTCCCGGTCGGTCTCGAAAATGTCCCGGGTAGTCCCGAAAATGTCCAAGCGGGTCCCGAAAATGTCCCGGGTGGTCCCGAAAATGTTCCGGGCGATCTCGAAAATGTCCTGGGTGGGCTCCAAAAATGTCTCGGGCGAGTCCCGAAAATGTTCCGAGCAGGTCCCGAAAATGTCTTGGGCAGGTCCCGGTGATGTCCCAGGCGGGTCTCGAAAATGTCAAGGGCGAGTCCCCAAAAATATCCCAGGTAGGTCCCGAAAATGTCATGGGCAGGTCTCGAAAATGTCCCGGGCGGGTCCCGAAAATGTCCAGGATGGGTCCTGAAAGTCCCGGCGCGGGTCCAAAAATGTCCTGGGCGGTCCCGAAAATGTCCCGGCGGGTCCTGAAAATGTCCAGGCGGTTCCGAAAATGTCCCGGGCGGGTCCGCGGTGATGTTCCCGACGGGTCCCAAAAATGTCTCGAGTGGGTTTCGAAAATGTCCCGGGCGGTCCCGAAAATGTCCCGGGCAGGTCCCGAAAATGTCCCGAGCAGGTCCCGAAATGTCTCGGGCAGGTATAGATGATGTCCCAGGCGGATTTCGAAAATGTCCCGAGCGGGTCCCAAAAATGTCCCCGATAGGTCCCGAAAATGTCCCGAACAGGTCCCAAAAATGTCCCGGACGGGTCCCGACCGGGTCCTAGCAATTTTCTGGACAGGTCTTGGCGGGGTCCCGGCGATGTCCTGGGCTGGTCCCAACCGGGTTCCGACGGGGTCTGGTGGTGTTTTAGCTGTGGTCTACTAATTTGAGAATGTAACGCTTAAATTCGAAAAATTGTTTACAGTTTTAAAAAGTGGAAACCATTTTACGGAAATTAAAGAAGATTTTTCGGTCAAACTGAAAATGATTTCTCTTGACTATTATTTTACGCCCCACCAAACACCAGAAAATACGTAAAATAATTTCTGAAAATCATTTTACGTCGAAACAAACATAGCCTTAGATAATGAATTTGTTTCCCAAGTCTTTCATCTCAATTCCCTTTGATAGTTCAACACGTTCAGTTTTACTATTTTAGATAATGAATTTGTTTTCAAGTCTTGCTTTTGATCTCATCAATTTCCTTTGATATAGTTCAACTTAATTTAGTCTTTGCTTATGAGCAGATATTTTTGAGGGAAAGAGAAAAAGAGTAGTCCAAAGTAAGATGGCCTAAAAGTCAGAGATGAGCTTATACAAACAAGCGCGGGAGTTTGTGGAAAACTAGTAACAGAGCACTGAAAATAACCCCACTCCATTAAATGACATTAAAGTCCGCCTGTCGCGGGGTCCTCAGTCGAGGTGACGGTCGTGACCCATTACAGTACGCAAGACCATGACGGCTCTAGCCTTAGACTATAAGTCGCCGAAGCCTCTAATTGGATAAGAGGTCGAAGAACATTTTTATTAGATTTTTTATTATAGAAATTTTTTTATTTTAAAGAGTTGAAATAAATTTTGAACTATTTTATTGTTTTTATTCGATTTTTTACTTTGAAAAAAAAAAGTAGGGAGCATAAAATGATTTTCTACTAGTAAATAACCATTTCACTCTCTACTCTTCTTTTTTATAATAAAATATTACTTTCTTTCTCTAACTTATTGATTTTTCTAATTTTATTTATTGGAGAAAAAATAAAAAAATTCTTAAAATATTAATATTTAAATGAAAAAGTCAAAGTGAATATCTACTTTAGGGAGTGAAATGTAGGTGTTTAGAAAAAGTGGCTCTCTTAAAGTAAGAAAACTGATTTTACTCCATATTTTGAAGATAAAAGTAGGGAGCCGAATGAGAATGCTCTAAGCTTATAATCCAATAAAATCGATCACAATTAATATTTAGCTAAAAAAAAATTATCTTTTTTTTTTTAAAAAAAAAAAAATTATTTTAACTATCTAATTTTTTTTTTAAAGTACTTATGTTCCGCTGAGCATTTTAACTATTAATTTTTATTTTTTCATTTAAAATGTTCTTTCTTTATCTACTTTCCGTATTCTTAAAAAAGAGAGAACAAGATTGCAGAACATGTACAAGCCCTTTCTAATGAAAAAATAAGAGTCAACGAAGATTTAGTTCATCGATCCCACACGTACACGTTATGGGCATCTTTTTTATTATTATTATTAATATAACTAAATATTTGTTGAGCTACAATGCTCATCAATTTGCTGAGTACTGTAACAGCTTAACAAATTTTTAGCCATTTTATTGAGGTGGATGTAAAGCATTTTTTGCTATAAAGCTACCTAAAATAACTTTTTAACTATTTTATTGAGCCCAATATAAATACTCTAATGCCTCCAATATAATAAAAAATTAATAAATACTGAAGGCCCTAACATTCATCCAAAAATGCTAATGCGACACTCGCACTAATTAGAGCATCTTTAACAGGTTATGTAAACTCCTTATATTGTCTAAATTTAGACAATATAAGCCAAAATTTTACTCCAACAGATTGGGTATCGGCTTCTCTAAACCATCATTTTGCTACAGGAAAACGCTACAAGTAACTGATTACTATTCACAAAATGTTGGCTTTGTTTATTATTGTTTCTCTCACCAACTCAAGCGTCCTCTTCGTGCTTTTCTTCAACTCCCTTTGTCTTCAAAGATTCTTAAACTCATTTTGTCGTCAAAGAACTACTCGACATGCTGGTGAGTTTCTTGTGGATACTGGTGGGAATGGGTATGGATTTTTTTGCTAGATTTTGGTGGGTATGGGTATGGGTATGGGTATGGGTATGGGACGTGCTGGTGGATTTCTTCAGAGATGGGTATGGGATTCCGGTGGATTTCTTCAGAGATGGCTTGGGTGATGAACGAGACCTGAAGTAGAGAATGAACGAGGGCTGTTGGCTCGGGCTGTTGGTTGGGCTGTTGGAAAATATTATTAAAATGAAGTAGAGAATGAAGTAAAAAATCTGTTGGACTTGGGATTAAAAAGCTAGCAGGTAAAATAAAAAATTGTCCTTTTTGGTTAGGTAAAATAGACAACCTTGCTAAAGATGCTCTTACCGGAACGTACAGTCAATGAAAATGAAAGAACATTAATTCCTGTTGGAAATTGCATCGAACCCAAATTTCACGCATGGCTCGCGTTGAAAAGTCGCGATTCAGTCTCTATAAGTAGCACTCCAAAGTTGATAAGATTAGCACCACAATACCCAACCCATTCATCAAGATCAACAAGTCTACTACAATTAAATACAATGTTGAAAAACCTTGCACTGTTCGGCCGCCTTGCCTTGGCCTTCTGTTTCCTATCTGCAGGTATATCTCATTCGATCGTCTAGTTATAATATATATCTTAGCAAATTGCTTTTGTCAGTAACACCCCCCCCCCCCTACTTTCTGCAAAATATACACGTACGTACAGAAAAACTTCACATATAAATGTTGTCATGTGGAAAACTAATGTGTTAATTAATAATTTTCTTGCAAACTGATCATCGTTCGTCAATCACCACACAGGCAGTTTAATTTTGCAACTTTCACCATTACACATATGCGAAACAAAGTCATGAACCCCACAAAGGTTGAAAGCTTCCATTGTTAGACTTATTTATTTATTTTACAGATATAAAACACAATTTAGATTTTATGTTCTGAACGTTATCTCTTTTTCTCTCCCCATTGGTCCTTGAAGTGCATTTACACATTAAAATTGTGCATCATATCTCCCGCTTATTTGTTGCTTGCAAGGTTATATACTTTTGAATTATTAATTTTATCCTAAAAATTAAATTTAAGTTAATATGAAAAAAAAAAAGAATTTAATTAGTTGACCATTCTTCTGACAATTTATGTCATGCAGGTGCCCATGCTGGTCAAATAACTTTCACAAATTGCTTTTGTCAGTAACTCCCCCAGCGCCGGCCGGCTTACTTTCTGTAAAATATACGTACAAAGAAAAATTTCACATATAAATTAATGTTGAAAACTAATTAATGAGATGTTGTGTTGTTCGTAGCTTTACTCATTTACATATTAAAATTGTGTATTTTCTACTTATTTGTTGCATGCAAGTTATATAGGGGTGTCAATTTTTGACACGATCCGCAAACTCGATACGAAAATAGTGGGTTTGAGTTTGGTGTTACTGGGTTCGGGTCATAAACGGGTTGAACGGGGTCAACCCGTTTATGACCCATTTAGTTAACGGGTCAACCCGCAGGTGACCTGGCTAACTAGTTAACTTTTTTTTTTTTTACATAAAAACCTAAAAACCTAAACCTAAAGTCTAACCCGTGAGTCCACCTGTCTCTTTCTCTTTTTTTTTTTTGATTTCCCTCTCTCTCTCTCTCACGCCGGCAAGCTCCTCTCCTCCTCAGCTCCCTCCTATTCATCTCTCGATCTTCATCTCCAGTCCAGACTGAGCAGTGAGCAGACTCCATCTCTCTCGATCTCCCTCTCTCTCTCACAACCGTCGACGGCCGATCTCCCTCTCTTTCGATCTTCATCTCTCTCATGCACTACAAAAAAATCGGGCTCTAGCCACTTTTTTTTTTTTCTACAAAAAATAAAAAGGCGATGTACAATACATAACTTTACATCGCTTTAGAAAAGCGTAATAAAAAATTACCACGCTTTACTAAAAGTGTAGTAAATTTTTACCTGCTTTGGTAAAGCGTGATAAAAATTGACTTTTTACCACACTTTTAGAAAAGTGTGGTAAAAATTTACCAGGCTTTGGTAAAAGCATGGTAAAAAATTACCGCGCTTTGTGTGATAAATTTTTTGATTTTTGATTTTCGAAACCCGCGCTAAGAGTTTTTCTTCCTGCTGATCACCACATCTCCAGACTCTCTCTCGCGCTCCATTCTCTCTGTTGCTCTCTCTCACGACAAGCTTGTTTCTCCTCTCTCCATCGACAGCGCCATCCGGCCTCCTCTTCCTCTCAGCTCCTGATCAGGTTAGTTTCACATGTGTTTCTTTTATTTGGTGATTTTGATCGGTGATTTCACAGGTTAGCTCAGTCAGTGATTTTCATCTTTCCTAAACGTTGTTCTCTGAATCCTTTTTCTTTAATGGTAATGAGTGGTTTTGGTGCCTTGTGTCCTTTGACTTTGAGGGTTTGAAATTTGGGAATCTTCTTGGTGGGTTGAGGGATTGGGGGCAGAAGATTGGAGGGGTTGACCTAATTTAGGTGTCTGGTTGATTAGCTGGTAGATTTGGGGCAGTTTTGCTGGAAAAATTTAGTGGGATTCTGCGCATTCAAGTGCTAATTTTAAGATCTGAAATGGGTTTATTGGAATTTATTGTCTTGTGCCAATTATCTTAAAATTAAATTGCCAGAAGAAGAAGACTCTTTCAGATTTCTCGTCTGAAAATGGCTTCGGCTGGTTTGCTGGTCGCAGATTTCATAATCTCTTTCATGTGGGTATGGTCAGGGGTTCTGATTAAGATCTTTGTGTACAAAATTTTGGAGTTGGGCCATGAACCCAGTGGCGAGGTTATCAAGTGCGCTCTCTCCATCATCAACATGTTTTTTTTTGGCGTTTTGGGTAAGACTACCAAAGGTGGAGCCTACAATCCTCTCACCGTGTTCGCTGGTGCCATTTCTGGGGATTTCAAGCGCTTCCTCTTTGACGTTGGTGCTCGAATCCCAGCTCAGGTTACCTCTCTCTTTGGTGCTTTCATTTGGTTGTTGGAACCTATGTTTTCGTTGGTAAACGGCTTAATTTGATTGAAATGTGAATTTACTTTGTTTTATTCGGGTGTTGAAGCACTGTCTGATTATCGACTGGATTTGTTTGATTGAAGCGCTAACTGGGTTTGCTTTATTTGCTTGTCTGGTTCGCGGTAAAGTGAAGGAAACAGGATTTTTGGATTTCTGTCATTTTATTTTGCCCAATACTGGAATACTTGTCTTCCAATCATGACAAATAATTGTATAAAGCTTACTCGGGTGGATATCTGAAGTTTTTGGGCTCCAAAATAAAAATTTAATTAAAACTTCAGCTTATTTTCTTTTTCAGAAAGGAATTGGAGCATA